>RJWK010027573.1:0-26349 GCA_004363435.1 Platanista minor
CCGCCTCTCCTGGTAGCTTGTGGAGGGAGGGTCCAGGGGCTGGGCGGGGGGAGGGTGGGTCCGGGAGGCATTAGGGTCTTGCTTGGTGTCTTTGTCCTGCTGTGTCCCGCTAGACCGTGTTGCCCTGCAGGTGGTCTTAGGGCCCAGGGTGCAGCTGGAAACCCTCCGAGGGCCCCTCCTGGATATGCGAGGTCGGGAGGGGCCCGCACACAGCTCCCACTACCCCCAGCCAGAGCTCAAACACCCTGGCTGCACAAGCGCTCCCAGCTGCCTGTGGAACACAGAGCGCTCGAACAGGAGAGGGAGAGCTGAAAGGTGAACTTATGAGATGAACCTCCAGGACATCTACATCCAAGTCCTTCTTTCCTGACCCCTCAAGGCCGCTTTCAGACTCCCCTGTAGATAGATGTATATTTATGAATACATGAATACAACACATGTGGCACAGACCAATGCAGAAAACTTGAGCGGGTGACAGGAGTCATCTGGAACGAGGGTGGGAACCTGGTTTCCTTATGTTTGGGAAGGGAGAGCAGAACAGAAGACAGAAGTGTGCACAGAGAAAGTAACTGGAATGTTCTAGCATGTTCCATGTGCACAGAGTACAAGGGGTCGGCAAACCTTTCCTGTAATGGGCCAGGGGTTCAGTATTTTTGGCTCTGGGGGCCATACAGTGTCTCTGTCACAACTGCCCCACTCGGCCTTGAGAGCCACCACAGACAATATGTAAATGAGCAGGCATGGCTGAGTACTAATAAAACTTTATGTGTAGAAACAAGCAGATTGAACCTGTGGGCTGTAGTGGGCCAATTCCTGGTACACGCAGAAAGAAATTATACTTCAAATAGGGGAAAAGATACTAAAAAAATGAACCGTTATCTGAACAAAGCAAAGCAAAGCAAAGCATAGCACCAAGGTGCAACCAGAAGCTATAACAAAATACATGTCACAATTTTACCAAAGTGGGGTGGATAACCACGCGTGCTCCCTGGCAGCAAAAACCACCATGGCAGCCCTGGTTTGTTTCCTGGTGGGGAGACACTTAAAGAAGAGCTGAACCACAGTCAGCACCTGGCGTGAGGTTCAGAAAGTCACCCGGCAGGAGGACAGGGGTGGAGGGGATGACAAAATTCCAGTGCATAGGAACCGGCACGAACCGCACCCAAAATCCACTAAAGCTCTTTCATGACATTCACCTGCAAGAAAACCCACAGGGAGCGTGTGACTTCTCAGCTCTGGGTGTTACCAACGTGAGTGACTGCATTTTTTTTTTTGTATTGATGAGCAGCTTTTCGAATAACACTTGAAGACTTCGCCCCAAGTGTGCTTGGAAGGCCAAACTTGGATGGAAAACCTGACCCTTGCATCCGAACATGCTTTGTTTTTGGTGAGAAAGACATGAGGTTTCTGGTGGTGGGTGGGCAGTGGCCGTTCTCCTGGCCGTGGCTGGCCACAGGGCAGGAAAAAGCACTAGCCACCCGTTCCTGGAAACGAAGCAGGTCGCCAGCCAGAAACTGCATCCCCACCCACCAGCCACCCCTTGTTAAGCTGGTGAGACAGAACCGAGCACAGCTGGGTTGATGTGTAGGTACAACAGCACGATGTTAACCCCCAAATTTGAACCTATTTGGGTACAGGACACCTGTAACCCTGAAATCATTCTTTGCCTGCAGTCGGCCTAAAAATTCTTCTTTGAACTGGGGTGATTCTGCCCCTCAGGGGACACTTGGTGATGTCTGGGGACATTTACAATTGTCCTGACTGAGAGAGGGGGTGCTACTGGCATCTGGTGGGTGGAGGCCAGGGATGCTGCTTAACACGCCACAGGGCACAGGATGGTCCCCACCCCAGAGAAGGATCTGGCCCCAGGTGTCAGCAGCGCGGAAGCACAGCCTTGGCCCCTCTGTGTTTCTGTCTGTAAGGCCTGAAGCTGACCCCACACGAGGCCTCATTCACCCTGTCATCCTCTGTGGGATCGGCCCTCCTGCTGTCCCCCTCCTACCCTGGATTCCAGCCTCAGCTCCTGTCCTCCCTCGGGCTGCTCTGCCAAGCCAGGGCCCCCCCAACGACTTCCCCAAACATCCTGGGGAAGCCACTGGGGCACAGAAGCAGCCAGAAATTCGATCCCTCCCTCCCTGCAGCTGCCCTGGTGGGACAACCCTCTAAGGCTCTCAGTGATCAGCCTCCAGGCCCCACGGCATCCTCTCCTCCATCCTTGCCTGTCCCCCTATAATGCTCATTCTCCCGGGAGCCCACCCTGGCCTGGCTCTCACTCCCCTCCTTCCCCGCCATAGATTGTTGACTCCGATGTTCACAGTGCCGACCTTCCAGCCACCCAGCCTCGAGGACAGCCCAGGTCCAGCTGAGCCTTGACCACAGGCTGGGGGTCGGGGGATGTCTGGCTGGCACATCGCTCCCTGGAGCGCCCCATGCTGCTGCCCCAGACTCTCCCGAGCCTAATCCCGCTGCCTCCCCACTCAGCTGCCTGCTGATGCCCGACCTTCCCATCATCAACAGACCAGAGAAACACCCGAAAGTGCAAAGCAGACACAATCTGGGCCTTTGGGGCCCTAGGACCCTGGAGACAGACAGACAAGCCCCAGATAAAGGCTCCCAGCCCAGATATCCCTCTTGCTGTGAATGCCCCGGCCCCCTTTGCGGGTTGGGCACGGGGGTAGGGGTGCGACATCAGTAACTTCCCTCCTTCTGACCTGATCCTGAGCCTCCTCCCTGCCGGGGCCCATGCCCCCAAAAGGGTCCCCAGAGGCCTGTCCGTGGCCCCATGCCCTTTTCTCAACATTCACTCCTCCTGGCAAACTTACCTCCTCCCGTAGCTAATGAGCAAGGCCGGGAGGTGCCCCAGCTTGCTGCTTGCTCCTGTGTGACTGGACAACCTCTAAGGCCTGACAAGGCTGGGGTCAAGGGGGTCTTTGTGCTGCCGGCGCATCCCTTGGATGAAGCACCCCAGACCGCAGTCCTCGCAAGCGTCCGGGGAGCAGATCCCCACAGCGCTGTGCAGCCATCTCTGAGCCCGCCTCCTCCTCCCCACTGGACTCTGTCTGCTTTGATCTGATACCTTGGCTCGGGGAGCCTGGTCTGCGTTCCAAGGCTTCGGGTGGCTTGCGCCACACATTCACTCCTCACTGCTCCCGAACGCCAGCCCCCTTCTGGCCACCAGCCTCTTCGCAGGTGTGGCAGCCCCACGTAGATGGATGACACAGATGGACGGACCTAGGTGCGTCTGCCCGCCCCCCGGCCAGCCCTCGGCACGCCCGGGAGGCCTGCACACCCGGAGCGGGCTGCTGGCCAGGGCTCCGCTCTCCTCCCCGGCTCGGCTCAGTTCAGTCCAAGAGGCTCCAGTGGGATCACCTCCACTTCCGCCCCACACCCTCCACCGTCCCGTCGTTGACGGAGGGGGGACACTGATGGGGGGATGCTGGCCTGGCTGGGGCAGGGAGGGGGTCAGGACTGAGGAGAAAACTCAACTGCAGAGTCAGCCATACAAAGGATTGAAATCCTGAGAAAACTGGTGAGAGGTAAAAAAAAAAAAAATGTGGTCCTATCCATACAGTGGACTATTAGCCAGAAGAAGGAATGAGGCATTGACACACGCTACATTGTGCATAAACCTGGAAAAAACCAAGCCGAGTGCCAGGAGCCAGACACAAAAGGCCACATCTTGTGTGATCCCATGAAATGTCCGGAACAGGCAAACCCACAGAGGCAGAAAGCAGATCAGTGGTTGTCAGGGGCTGGGGGAGGGGCGACGGGGAGTGACTGCTAATGGGGGTCTCCTTTTGAGGGTGATGAAGATGTTCTAGTACTAGACAGAGGTGAAGGTTGCACAACGTTGTGAATCTGCTAAAAAATACTGAATTGTTCATTCGAAATGGGTGAATTATACCTCGACAAAGCTCTTAAACAGAAAACCTAACTGCAGAGGCACACCCCTGGTTCTGGAACCTTGTGTCACACCGGTTGAGTGGCTTTGCCCGTGTGTCCCCATTTGATGGGCAGAGACTGGCCCATCCTCACCCTGTGGGAGGGAAAGACATGTTCTGGGCAGGTGTCCCTGCTCGTAAAGGCCAAGGTGAAGGAGAGCATGTTGGTTCAGGGTGACCTGCTCGGGTAGGCCGGCCGGCGCTAACAGAGGGTAGTGGGAACAGACCCAGTGGCCTGAGGGGTAGGCGGAGACTGGGGGAGTCTGGGGTCATGTGACACTGGGTCTGTGGGGCCCTCAGTGGGGACTGGTGCTCAGGACCAAGGCCGGCACACATCCCAGTCCCAGGACAGGCTCCTTCAGGGCCCCCGAGGCGGGTCAGGGGCAGCAGAGAGCTCCAGGACACCCTCGGCCCCACGCCTTGCTGTCCTGGTCACCAGCCTCCGGTGGGTATGCCAGGCAGCTCGGGGTGCCACCATCGCCCAGCCTTCTCTCTCTCTGCGTGGGCGAGGCCACGGTAGCTACATGGAGGTGCCGAAACCTCGGCCTCTGGCCTCTTGGGAAAATGGCCCCGCCAGCAAGGATCCTCGTTTCATTTCTGCTTTCGAAATTAAAACCCTGTGCGCGTCGGCCAATGTCAGCGGCGCGTGTTCCAGTTCAGGAGGGACAAAGAGAACCCCGGCCTGAGCATACTCCACCCTCAGCCCTGATGCCGAGGCAGAGGGGCACGTCCTGGGTGGGCTTTTGCGGCCAGCCTGCTGGCTGATGCCGGGGCAGCTGCATCACAATGTCGCCAGGTTCTCAGAGGGCGCCCAGCATGGGTAACGGACCCCAGACCGCACTGCCCTGGTGAGCCTGCCTTCTGCACCTTCAGTATTTCTGACCTAAGGCAACACTCCTGCACAAACGTCGCGTTTCTGGGGGCGGTTCAGGGGGCAGGCTGCAGGGTGGCTGAGTGACATCGTGTGAAACAGTGGCAGTAATAGTTAACTGCGGCGGGCGGGCAGATCAGCTGATTGGAACCAGCTTTCCACAGTGCCGCCTTCCTGTTTTCTGGTCAGAATTGCACAGCAAGTTTGCAACCCCTGCCTGGGGGGGCACCCGGCGACACCCAAACCTCAAAACAACTCAACTTCTCCTTTCAGGGAGCTGAGCAAAAGTCCCGATAGGCTTCCTGCGGCCCCAGCCGAGCTGAGAGAGGAAATCATTCACGAAGGTGCAGAGGGGTACCGTGAACTTAGGCTCAGGCTGGGTTCTAACAGTGGTCTGGCTGTGGCTGCCTGCAGTGTGGCCTGGGGTACCCAGACTGTACTGGGTCGCCTTGTGTCCCTCAAAAAGATATGTCCAAGTCCTGATCTCTGGAACCTGTGAGTGGGACCTTCTTTGGAAATAGGGTCTTTGCAGATGGAATTAAAGTAAGGATCTTGAGGTGAGATCATCTTGGATTTAGGGTAGGCCCTAAATCCAATGACGGTGTTCTTGTAAGAGAAAGGAGAGTTGAGATACAGAGGCAGATGGGGAGAAGGCCATATGGACACAGAGACAGAGCCTGGAGTGATGAGGCCACAAGCCAAGGAACGCCAAAGGGTTGGGGGCAGCCACCAGAAACCAGGAGAGAGACATGGGATGGATTCTCCAGTGGAGCCTCCAGAAGGAGCCAGCCCTGCCTACACCTTGATTTCAGACTTCTGGCCCCCAGAACTGTGAGAGAATAAATTCCTGTTGTTTTAAGCCCTCCACCTCCACCCTCTCCCATTTATAGTACTCTGTGATGGCAGCCCCAGGACATTTGCACACCAGCACACCTCTCTGGGGCTCTGTTTTCTCGTCTTTAAAATGAGCAGAGCTGTTGTTGAGTCCTCAGAGAGATGATGGATGAAGACTGTGGCACCCAAAGCCTGACACACAGTGGGCCCGGAGGCACGGTAGCTAATTATTCCTGTTATTACAAAGAAACTCTCAAGTTAGCTCAGAATGGTTGGGACTTACTTATGGACAATTTCTAAGCCATCAACACTTGAAAGAAACGGTGACTGGGTCTTGTGGGATTACAGGCTGTGACTAAGGCAGCTGTTCTCACCCAGGGGAGAGTCTGCTCCCAGGGGACATTTGGTGATGTCTGGGGACATTTTTCGGTTGTTGCCACTGGGGGGAGGGGATGCTACCGGCATTGGGTGGGTGGAGGCCAGGGGTGCTGCTCAACACCCCGCAGCGTACACGATGGCCCCCAGCCCAGAGACTGACCCGGCCCCAGACGTTAGTGGTGCTCTGGCTGCAAAGCCTGGCTCTAAACTATAACAACCTTTTCCCTTTTCCAAATGGTCGCCTCAGGAAGCCCATTTATGGCTGTGACGTGGATCTGGCTCAGGCCTGTTTTGGAAGCTGGCATGGGCACCACCCTCCAGCAGCTCCTAACCCCTGGGGAAATTTGGCCTTGCCGGCTCACACTGCTGAGGCTCGAGGGATGCAGCTGGGAAAGGTCAGAGGCATCTGACTCACAGGGTGCAGACACCCGCCACAGAGGTGACTAACGGCCCTCGTAGAATGTGCCAGAATCCTTCGGGGCAACGGCAGAGGAGGAGCATGGAGGCCAGCAGGAGGACGGATGGGCCCCCAGGATCACCAGTGGCGGCCCTTGGGGAAGAAGGCACAAGACACGTCCAGCTGTCACTCGGCGGGGGACTGCTGCGGGCTGACTTGTGTCCCCCTCCTCAAAAGGCTCGTCTATATTGTCCTGACGCTGGAACCTGTAAACATGGCCTGATGTGGAAATGGGTCTTTGCTGACGTAATTAGTTAGGATGAGGTCATCCTGGATTGGGGCGGCCGCTAAAACCAATGATGACTGGTGTCTTTATAGGAAGAGAATGCAATGTGATGACAGAGGCAGGGATTGGAGCAACACAAGCCAAGGAGCGCCTGCTTGGAGCCCCCAGAAGTGGGAAGAGGCAAGAAAGCATCTGCCCCTAGAGCTTCGGAGGGAGTGTGGCCCTGCCCACACCTAGACTTCAGACTTCAGGCCTCCAGAACTGTGAGAGAGAGTAAATTCCTCTCTTTGACGCCACCCAGTCTGTGATACTTTGTTAGGGCAGTGCCAGGAACCTCATCCCGGTGCCCTGGATGGTCCTCAGCTCGAAAAGGAAGCTGCACCGCGGGGCCAAACAAACCTGCCTCCTCGCTGTTTTGCACTGAAACCTTGGGGCTCGGCATCCTCATCAAACCTTGTCACACCCACCCACCTGCCCGGTTCTGTGAGGGGTGAAGGGCCCACTTGGCAAAATGCCCCACTCAGTAAATGTTGGGCCCGTCCTCTTGTTCCTGTCCCCGATTTCTAAAGTCACTCAGTGCCTGCATTGTTTTATCCCGTCCTAGAGCACCTGTTGTGGGCCCTGGCCATTGCTGGGAGGATAGTCGGGCCATTGGTGGTTTCACGGAAGCTGAGTTCCAGAGCTGGGATGGAGCCAGATTGAACCCGGGACACCCTCCGTAGCTCCCATATCACACAGTGCCCACCCCGTGATGCTGCAAGGCCCTGAATGATCTGCTGTCACCTCCCTGTCCCCATCGCCTCCTGCTCTGCCCCTTGCTCACCCCACTCCGGCTCCTTCCCGTGCCCTCCAGGGCACGTGACTTTCTTCAACACGCCAGGCACGGTCCAGCCTCCCGGCTTTTTGTACTGGCCGTGTCCCCCTCCCAGACGCCGCATCGCTCACCCCACCCGCTTCCGGGCCCGGCTTGGCATCACCTTCTCGCCTCCTGCCCCCTTACCCCTTCTTCCACGAGCCCGCCCACTGTTCTTATCGGCTCTTGGCTCACACGCGAGGCCGCTGTTTCTCTCGCTGCCTGCCTCCTTGTCACCAGGCGGCAGCTCCCTGTGGGCAGGCCTCTGTGTCGATTTTGGCCACTGCATAGCCCAGTGCCAAGAACGGTGTCTGCATGCAGAATATTTGCAGAATGAACGGACGATTAGAGGAGGGAACGCGTGCAGGGTACACAGCAATGAAGAGAAAAGCGTCCGTTCTGCGGCCGGATCACTAGATAGCCTTTGAAATGCTTGCGCAAAAAATTACAATGAATCTTTACATTACGTGTATTGGAGAAGACAGATATAGGCCATGAGTGCTGGCACGGGGCCAGGCTGTACAGCCCCAGCTAATTTCTTGCTCATGATCTCAGAGACAGTCAGAGAGGAAGAGGAACTGAAGCGTATTCAGCCGGCACAACCCAGACGGAATTTCAGTGAATTTCAGTAAGAAGCTGGAGGTCAATGCTTCAGGGCGAGTGGGACCCCTGAACCTACCCCTGCCACCACCCCACCCCGAGCCTACTCCTCGGACAGAGGGTCTGGGGTCCCGCGGATAGACAGACTGCAGCACATCCAGCGGGTGTTACTCAGCAACATGAAGATATGAGGTCTCGAGCCGAGAAAAGATGCAGAGGAACCTTAGTGCTAGTATTTAGTACTTAAGTGAAAAAAGCTGGTCTGAAAAGACTACAGATGGTCTGATTCCAGCCATCCAGCATCCTGGAAAAGGCACAACCATGGAGACAGTAAAAAGATCAGTGGTTTCCAGGAGCTGGAGGGAGGGAGGGGGATGAACAGGCAGAACACAGGGGATTTTCAGGGCAGTGGAACTATTCTGTGTGATACTCATGGTGGATATGTGACATTGTGCATTTGTCCAAACCCGTAGCAGGTGCAACACTGAGTGAACCGTAATGTACCCCGCGGACTTCAGTTAATAATGATGTGTCAATACTGGCTCACCAATTGTTGACAAATACAACATGTTAATGACAGGGAGAAGGGCAGAAGTGGCAGGAGAATACGGGAACTCTCTGTACTGCCTGTTCAGTAATGCTATAAACCTAAAACTGCTCGAAGAAATAGAGTGATTTATGTCATTATATTTAATAAAATTTAACTATTTAAGTTACATACTTAAAATCATTTAATTACTGCAAAATCTTATTAAAAGTAGAAAGCAAGCAAGCAGAGTCTTAGACCCCAAACCCAGAGGCGCACACCCTGGGCCCATATGTGGCGCTGGCCCTCACCAGGTGACGATGGTTAAGTTATGTTCTGAGACGTGGATGCATCTTGTCCTAAGACCCTGAGAGTGAGTGATCACTGAGATCACTGCCACTGCCCCCGTGTCCAGAAGGCTCACCCACTGTGACACATCCGTGACTCCTGTGGGGTCTGGCCAATGGGAACACTGGAGAGGGCGCAGGAAGCTGGGGCATTTCCTCCCCCGCTGACTCTTTGGCACTGCCAAGCAGCCCCTCCTCTAGCCCGTCCCCAGCCCCCAGGTCTGAACTCACCTTGCAGGCTTCCTTCTACCCCACGGTCCCACCCCCTGCCAGAAACACCCCGCCATGAATGGTTCAGTTTGGACACGCCATCCTCTTCTCTCTGGGACCTGGAGTGCAGACTGCTGCCCCTCCACACATTGGGAGGACGTTAAGAGGGCATCGAGGCATTGATCAGGCCTTGTTATTTTGTCTATTCTGATGCTCTGACACCTGGGGCCTGGCTGACCCTGGAGGGACTGCCCCCGCCAGGGCTGGCCGAGTCCTAGAGAGAGCAAAGGACTCTCCTACAAACACGCCTTCCGAATACAAACCAACCATTTCAGAGCCTACTCCCCTCCCCCCACCCCACCATTATCACGTTCTCACACTCAGGGCTACTCTCTCCCTGCCCTGATCACCCCAGGGCCAAGTACCAGACAACCAGGGCAGCCTTTATGCTCCCAAACTCTGAAATGATTCAAACTAGCCACCCTAAGCCTGCTTACCCTGCCTCACCGGACCCTTCCCGTGAGAACCACGACAGACTCCTGCCTACACCCTCTCCTGGCTCCTGCTGCCTCCTGATGAACCCTGGTGCCTCCCTGTGTGGCCCTGCATGGCGTGCCAAGCCTCCTGTTTCTGGAAAACGTTGAGTCTAACTGTTTCCTCCATGGCCATTATCTGAACGATAACCAAACCCACGTGTTAAGGCCCCTCCTGCCGAGTGGTCCCGCTCACCTCCAGCACCGGACCAGCACCGAGGATGGTCCTCTCGACGCCGCTGGCGTAGCCCTTCTGGCTCAGGGCGGTGAGGCAGTGGATCAGGAAGTTGGTGCTCTGCGTCTTGCCGGAGCCGCTCTCGCCTGAGATGACGATGCACTGGTTGACGTGCTTCCGGAGCATGGCGTAGTAGGCGACGTCGGCCAGCGCGAACACGTGAGGCTCCAGCTTGCCCAGCTGCTGGTTCTCGTACATCTTCACGTACTTGGGGTTGTAGATAGGGAGGAACTTGAAGGGGTTGACGGCCACGAGGATGCTCCCGGCGTACGTGTAGATCTTCTGTTGCAGGAAGCGGTGTTTGAGGTTCTTCAGGAGGTTCTCCTCGGTCAGTTCGGGGAGGTTGCACAGGTCATCCAAGTCCGCCTGCGGCCGGGGCAGGAGGCCACGCTCCACCAGGCGCCGGGTGGCCGTGGCCTGGGACACGAGCTGCATGTGCACGTACTTGATGGTCCCGTCTGCGTTGCGCTCCTGCAGCAGGAAGTAGTAACCGTCCTCCTGGGGGTGCTCGTCCTGCGCCCGCCGTGGCCACAGCAGCACACGGTGCACAGGCGAGTCGTTGGCATCCAGCACCCACTCCTCCCCGCCCGTCTCCTTGACCTCCACCAGCACGTAGCGCTTGCTGCCATCCAGCTGCAGGCTGGTGATGGCATCCTGGATGACGTCGGACGTGGTGCTGTCCTTGGTGGCTGTCACGCGGCACGAGGCCTGGCACGGGGTCTGGCTCTCGCTGGTGGCCAGCTGCGGGTAGATGTGCAGGTGGTAGGCCGCCTGCCCCCGGTGGCCGGAGCTGCCCGCCTCTTTCACACTCATCCTGCCAGCGGCCTGGCCTCAGCATGCCTCCCGGGCTCGGGGCGCGCGTGCTGGAGCTGGAAGGGAGGCGGGTGGCAAAATCAGAAGGGCAAAGTTGGGAGTGGGGGGACACTGACATTCACCTCTGGACAGACAGCCTCAGACCCATGGCCTGAATCCGTGGGCTCTCCTGAAAAGCCAGAAGGGCCGAAGAGCCTCATCTGTCTTTAAACGTGACACTCACCTAAGGTTTGTGGCTCCTGCAGAGGGACATCACCAGGCCCCTCCTGCCAAGATCAAACCCTTCCCCTGGAGTTTGCTCCATCCCAGGCCCTCATCCCTCCCCACCAGCCTTTCAACCCTCAAGTCCAATGGCCACAACCGTCTCAGAGCTCAGCCCTTCCTGGACTCTCCTCTCTGACAAAACCTCCCCTGGCAGATCCCTAAGCGGATGAAGACGCGGCCCCATGGGCCATGGTTATGTCCCCAAAACACATGAGGAAGGCTGTGAGAGGAAGGTTGGGATGAGCAAGACTGAACCTGCCCCGAAACTCAGGGACCTTGAAACCCCTGGGTACCTGAAACCCCACTGAGGAGGATGAAGTCAGGAAGGGCCCCCAAAAGCTCGCTCAAGAGAACTGCTCAGAGTGCATTTGCTTCCAGAACCCACAACCCCATTCCAATCATGACAAGAACATCAGCCCCAAATTGGGGGCATCCTGTGGGACGCCCGGCAGTCCTCCCCAAGACTGTGAAGGTCATAAGCAACAAGGAAAGACCAAGGAGTCATGCCAGGCAGAGGAAACTGGGGAGACATGATGACTTAATGTAACAGGGTTCCCTGGACGAAATGCATTTGCTCCTAAAGACATTTCAGGAACGAGAAAAGGCAGCCAATGCTGGCAACAGCTCATTTTATGTCTTGGAGCAAAAGGCAGAAAGGCAGTGTGGGTCACGTGGGGGCCCACTGTGGGCCACCCAAGCGTGGCTGAAGATACAAAGATGAACCAGACCTTGGCTCAAAGCCCAGCGGGAGAAGCTAATATGCAAACAGATGTGAGAGAATATCAACCATGAGCGTGAGAAGTTACTGTTCCCAAGAGCCAGAGAAGGCTTTAGGGGAATGGTAACATCTAAGAGGGGTTCTGAGGGATGAAGAGGAGTTCACAACGAAGCTCTGCCCATTCATGTACATGTCGTCCACAGCTGCCTTCATTATATCAGCATAAGTGAATAGTCACGACACAGATTAGTAACCTTAAGACCTGGAAAGTTGAACATACTTATTTTCCAGTCTTTTATACAAACAGTATGCAGACCTCTGCCCTGGACAGAAGCATGACTCAGAGGCTGAGACGATCTGGGTTCTGGGAAACTGAGTCCCAAAGCAGTGTTAGGAGGGTGGGGGATGGGGGAGGCTGAACAAAACCAGACATTATGAAGCTGCTATAAACAGGTAGGTAGGTAGTGGCAACAGGTAGGAAGGTTGGGGGAGATGGGAGTATTTAATTTTCTAAGCTTTCCTCCAAATTATTAAGTAACTTTGGTATATTTCCTTCCAGTTTAATAGATGTTACACGTTTAAATAAAACCTGAATTGCTCTTAATGTGGTATGTTGGTACAGATGAACATTTCTCCGTGTCATGAAATACGCTTTGAAGCATGATTTCTGAGTCCCTGGACACACATCTTCGTGTCCAAGTCTGAGCATTTCCTTGGGATCAGTTCACTCATGTAGAATCAGCAGATAAATGGATGGGAACATTGATAAGTGTCTTTATTCAAAAAGCCACAGTATCCTGCAGAAAAATTCTATGAAACGGTGGGGCTCATCTACTCTGGAAACACTTAGGCAGTTTCTTTAAAAGTTAATTATACGCCTAGCATGTGACCCACTCCTAGGAGCCACTCCTAGGACTTAAGAGAAATGAAGCAGATGTTCATACGGAGATTGTACATGAATGTTCTTTTTTTCTAAAATTAATTAATTAATTAATTAATGGCTGTGTTGGGTCTTTGTTGCTGCACGCGGGCTTTCTCTAGTTGCGGTGAGCGGGGGCTACTCTTTGTTGTGGTGCGCGGGCTTCTCATTGTGGCGGCTTCTCTTGTTGTGGAGCACGGGCCCTAGGCGCGCGGGCTTCAGTAGTTGTGTCTCACGGGCTCTAGAGCGCAGGCTCAATAGTTATGGTGCACAGGCTTAGCTGCTCTGCGGCACCTGGGATCTTCCTGGACCAGGGCTTGAACCCATGTCCCCTGCATTGGCAGGTGGATTCTTAACCACTGCACCACCAGAGAAGTCCCTACGTGAATGCTCTTAATGGCATTGCTTCTAAAAGTCCCAGACTAGAAACAACCTGAACGTACACAAACCGGTGAACGGACGAATAAACCAGCCACACAATGGAACATGACTCAGCTGTGAGAAGGGACACAACACAAACCACACAACAGCATGGAACAATCTCAGAATCTGTGTGCTGAGTGAAAGACAGAAGACAAAGAAGAGTACCTATAGACCCAGCAATTCCACTCCTAGGTATGGACCCAAAAGACTTAAAGACAGGGATTCAAACAGATACTTGGACACACACATTCACAGCAACCCTATTCACAATAGCCAAAGGTGGAAACAACCCAAATTTCCATCAGCTGATGAACGGATGAACAGAATGTGGTCCATCTACACAATGGAATGTTACTGATTCATGCTACAATGTGGATGAACTCTGAAAACATTATGCTGAATGAAAGAAGACAGAGACCAAAGGCCACATGTTGTATGAGCCCATTTATATGAAATGTCCAGAACAGGCAAATCCATAGAAATAGAAAGTAGACCAGTCGTTCCCAGGGTCTGGGAAGTGAAGAGGCGGGGGAATGGGGAGACTCCTGATGGACACAGGGTTTCCTTTTGGGGTGATGGAAAAGTTCTGGAGCTAGATAGAAGTGACGGTAGCAAAACATTACAAATATGCTAAATACCATTGAATTGTTCACTTTAAGTGGTTAATTTAATGTTATACAAATTTCAACTCAATAAAATTTTCAAGAGTACATATTATATGATTCCACATACAGGTGACCCTTGAACAACATGGGTTTGAACTCCGTGGGTTCATTTATACGCAGATTTTTTTCACTAAATACCTACTTGAGTACTACATATACACGGATTTTTAAAAAAATATTTATTTATTTGGCGGTGACTGGTCTTAGCTGAAGCACACAGGATCTTTTTTTTTTTTTTCCAGTTGCGGCATGTGGGCTCTTAGTTGGCACGCAGGATCTAGTTCCCTGACCAGGGATTGATCCCGGGCCCCCTGCAATGGGAGCATGGAGTCTTAACCGCTGGACCACCAGGGAAGTCCTTATACATGGATTTTTGACTGCGTGTGTATATGAAGGTCAGCGTCCTTAACCCCTGTGTTGTTCAAGGATCAACTGTATGTAAATTTCTAAAAAGTGTAAACTAATTAGAGACAGAAAACTGATTGTTGGCTGCTTGGAGGAGGGGGACAGGGCAGGAGGACAAAGGAGCCAGGGAGATTTTTTGGGTGATGGACGTGCTCACTATCTTGATCGTGGTCGTGGGCTCCTGGGTGCTTGCATGTGTCACAACTCATCCAATCACACACTTCAAATAAGTGCCATTTATAGTGTATTGATTACATCCAATAAAGCTGTTTAAAACAAAGCATGTGGATTATGAAAGGACCCAATTCCCCAGGAGTGCAACTTTTAAAAACCTCTTGCGTTCTTTTCAAAATGCCCAATCCTCGAGCCCAGCCACCGAGTTCCTCGGATGCCACTGCAAGGGAACGGCTGGGAATCTATGAACTTGTCTGTGTTCAGAGGTGCCAGGTGGTGCCGCCCACCTGACCGTCCCCCGGAAACTATGAGAGGTAACTGCAGGATGTTCCTGGGCAGCCCCACAAGGCTGTGGAGGGTGGGTAGTTTATGCACTTCCAAGCCTGGTGAGAGAGGCAGGAGCCCAAACTGTAGATCTGCCCCTTAATCACGGCCACATGAACGCACGTGTGTGCTTGTGAACATACATGTATGAATGTGAGCACACGTGCAGACACAGACATGCGTGATTGAATACACACTCTCATACGACCATGCTCACACACGCACGCACACAAACGTGGACACACATGCATGAACAGAATTTCCTTTAAACACACCCACACTCAGGTGCGTGCACACACACACACACACACACACACACACACACACACGCGCGAGCAGACCCAGGGCTTCAGGCAGAGCCTGAACCTCTGTGACACGCACTCATGGAGACACGGCTCATGAGCACCACAACTTCTGGGGGCACGTTCCAGCTCAAGGACCAGGGGCTTTGGATGGTCTCACGCCCAAGCTGCCTGGATGCAGGCGGCAGAAAGGTCACAGGGATGCACCTGCTTTCTCCTCCCAGTGGACACCGAGCTGGGATGAGCGAGAAGCCATCAGGGCCCAACCACGTGATCTTGCTCGCGGGGCCTCTGTCACCTGCCCTGACAAGGGTCTGGCTGAAGCTTGGAAAGGCTGAAGGCTGTGTGGCCTGCTGAGCTCTGTGCTGCCCCACATCCTCCAGGGTTCGCTGATCATGAGGCACCCTCGAAGCCCACGGGGGACTTTTACAGCTCTGGGCCCCTTGGTGGGAGGAGCAGGGGACTCCATACTCTTGAGACTGGGGGCCATGGGGGCAGTCACAGGTCCAGCCAATGCATACCCCACCCCCAGGCCAGGAGGAAGTACTAATAGATAAGCCTTGCTCAAGGGTCCTGTTGACCGCTGGAGCTGCAGGGAACGGCCAAAGAGAAGGGGTAGGGCAGGGTGGACACCAGCTGGGGGCCCTCACAGGAGTCCCCGCAGGGCCCACCTGACCCACCCTGCAGCAGCTGCCCCTCCAGCCATCATAGCCCACCCAGGCCCACCACATCTGCATCCTGGGAAACTCCACCCTGCACCTGCATGTGGGGCCCTCCCCACGTCCAGCCAGCCTCACCTGGTCCTGCTCCCCAGGGAGCCTGCACTCTCCTCTCAGAGCAGCTCCCTTTTCCCCCTTTCAGGGGGAGGACCCTCCCACTGAAATAGCTCATGGGCCTGAAAACCAGAGACACTAGTAAATCCTTCTCCAGCCCAGGGTTGAGTTCCCTCCTGGCTTCCACGCAGCCTGGAGCCAGCCAGTCCTTCCTGCTGCCACCCGTCCCTCAGTCCGCTATGCCCCCATGCAGTAGAAACCACTGCTCCCCTCTCCAGAGATGCCACCAAACTCCTGCCAATCATGCCTTTCCTGGTCCTGCTCACTTGCTCTGCAGCCGTGGGGACCAGGTGTCACCTGGACCTGCTCCTGGAGCCCATCCACTCTACTGCACTCCCCCATCAGGGGCTAAGCTTGCGCCCAGGGACGCCCACCCCACCTCCAGCCCCAAACACCCAGGGGGTTTGTTCCGTTCCTCCCACTGACCACACGCTGTCTGCTGCCCCCAGAACAGCTTTCTCCTCTCACCAGGAGGTCAGGAGGGCCCCTGAGGGAGCCCTGTCTCCATCCTCTGGGCCACTGCAGGGCAGCGCCTGGAAGCATTGGTCTAGGTGTGGGTGTCCCAACACAGAGCCCCTCGGGGACCCCCTCTGGCCAGCCCTCAGCCCCTGGCCATCAAGGCCCATATAGCACAGCCACCCTCTGGTAGATTGGCTGCTGCAGGGAGCAGTTCTTGGACATAATCTGGCTGTTCCCCACTCAGCCAGGCCCAGGCTTGCAGGCCCCCTCCAGTCATGGAGAAAGCTGCCCAAAGCCCCCAACCCACAGGGGGAAGTCTGCTTCCCCCAGCCTGGGCTGCATCCCCATGAGACACTGACCAGGCCATCACCATGGGCCTGGCACCCGGCCTTCCCTTTCCCTCCCCTGCATCTCAGATGAGCGCCGGCCCCACACTGCTGCCTCCTTCCAGTGCCATCTGTGTCCCCTGTCCTCGTCCTCAGGTTGGAATGCCCCTCGGACCCCTCCGCCAGATCCCAGGCAGCTGTGTTCCCAATGTGGATGTACCCTCTTAGACCCAGAGACTCCTCATTCTACAGGTGGCACCACTTGAACCTAAACACTGGGCTGATCTGATCTGCTTTACATCCTCACTATGAAGGCCTCTGACCCCTTCTGCCAAAGTGACTTCTGGAGAGGCCCACCCAAGTGAGAGGTCTGCCCGGAGCAGCCTGAGAAGCGCTGCCTCAAAGCATCCTCACCGGCACCGAGGATCAATATTTTTCTCAACCCATGGCCATCAGTGGGCACAAAAGAGCATTTTGTTGCTTATAATCCTGTTAGGCTGGGTTTTTTGAGAATTCACAGTATTCAGTAACAATTCTTCTGTTTCTGGAAGCTGTTCATGTCAGTTGCCCTTTTTTTTTTTTTTTTTTTTTTTTGCGGTACGCGGGCTGCTCACTGTTGTGGCCTCTCCCGTTGCGGAGCACAGGCTCCGGACGCACAGGCTCAGCGGCCATGGCTCACGGACCCAGCCACTCCGCGGCATGTGGGATCTTCCCGGACCGGGGCACGAAACCGTGGCCCCTGCATCAGCAGGCGGACTCTCAACCACTGTGCCACCAGGGAAGCCCCCAGTTGCCCTTTTTTTCCCACTGAACCATGCCTACCTAGCTCATTGATTTGGAGGCGCTCTTTGTACAGAAAGGGTATTAACTCTTTGCGATGTCTGATGAATCTAATTCATACAGATTTACTTTTGTGTATGGTGTTTTCTGATACAAATACTACATTTTCCAGGCAGTCAGATCCGTGGGTCATTTCTTTCATGATGTCTATCGCACATTCCCCTCCCAGAGCTGATGAACATGGAACCACACTCTGTATTCCTCTCCCTCCCTGGACTTACTCTTTACATTTCAGTCTTTATCCATCTGGAAATTATACTGGAGGGTGTGAGAGTTTCCTAGGGCTGCTGTGACAGAGTACTATAAACCAGGTGGCTTAAAACAAGAGAAACGTACTGTCTTGCATTTCTGGATGAGTCCAAAATCAAGGTGTGGGCAGGGCTGGCTCCTTCTGGAGGCTCTGAGGATGAAACCGTCCCATGACTCTCCTGGCTTCCGGTGACCCTTGGCTTGTAGGTGCATCACTCCAATTTCCTGGCCCAACATCACATGGAGGCCTTCTGTCTCTGTGTCCTCCCCTCTTCTTATAAAGACACCAGTTATTGGATTCAGGATGAAGCCACCTTGAGATCTTTACATCCGCAGACACCTTATTTCTAATCAAGGTCACATTCTGAGGTTCTGGGTGGAATGAATTTTGGGGGACACCAGTCAACCCGATACAGTGTGGGAAGTGCAAGGAGAATCCAGATGGTCTCCAAAGAGTGAAGCAATTGTTTTAATGCTTTTTCTTAAAGAATCTGTCTCTCCCCAGACCAGGGAGGCTCCTTTGTTAAAGATCATACGTTATGTTACACACGTGGGTCTGCCTCTGGGCTGTTGATACCTGTGTGGTGCCATACTGTGATTACCACAGCTCCAGAGGATGTCCTTAAACAGTGACATTTCTCTTGGAGGAGCTCAGATGTTTTCTTTGGCTTCTAAGCACGCCTTCCTCATGGAGTCTTAACAGAGCCTGAGACCTGGAAGCCAGTCATGTTGTGGCTTAAGGTCCTTTCCACAAGTGGATGTGAAACCTGCACCCCAAGAATCCCCAGACTGTGTCTGGAATGAAAGGAAGCAGGTCTGGGACTGAGGAACTGGGGGCCCTGGGTCCCCAGGGGGGATAGCTCGGCGAAGTGGCAATTGCATGCTGCGGCCGTGTGTTGGGGGCAGCAGGTCCTGAAAACTCGTGTGTCCGTCTTTGAGCCAAACAGCCTCTTCAAATGCCCCGAAGTTAAAATGCCTGTTCTGCCTTCTGACTAATGCTCACGGAAGCACACGCAATGTGAACAGGAAGCAAAACCCGTCCCTAAACTGATAGGATCCATCTACCTGGAACTCATCGGAGAACTATGCCCTCATAGTGGGCACTGTGCCCTCCATGCCACAAAATGGAAACCAATCTGGCAGACTATAAAATTCCTGTATGAAAGAGCCAAAAAGGTGGAAGGGAAATGCCCATCAAAGGATGAGTGGATATGGGACTTCCCTACTGCACCTGCATGTGGGGCCCCAGTGTTTAAGACTCTGAGCTCCCAATGCAGGGGGCCCAGGTTCGATCCCTGGTCAGGGAGCTAGATCCCACATGCACGCTGCAACTAAGAGCTCGCATGGTGCAACTAAGAGATCCCACATGCCGCAAAGAAGATCCTGCATGTGGCAACAAAGATCCCGAGTGCTGCCACTAAGACCCGGAGCAGCCAAAAAAAAAAAAAAGGGATGAGTGGATAAACAAAATATGGTCCACCCACCCAGTGGAATATTACTCAGCCATAAAAAGGAATGAAGTGCTGACACACCCTACAACATGGATGAACCTCCAAAACATCATGCTGAGTGAAAGAAGCCAGATACCAAGTATGATCTCATTGACGTGAAACGTCCAGAATAGGCAAATCCCCAGAGACAGAAGGCAGATTAGTGTTTGCCAGGGGCCGGGGGAGGGAGAATGGGAGAGACTGCTGATGGGGACATGGTTTCCTTTTGGGGTGATGGAAATGTTCTGGAACTAGATAGAGGTGGTGGCTGCACATCACTGTGAATCTAAATGTTACTAATGGCCAATCCTCTGTGCACGATAAAATGGATTCCCGCTGAAAAACCTGAACGTTGAAAAATTAAAAAGGCTTTTGCAAACACCATATACTGGTGTCCTTTCAGCGCTTGGAGGGGATGTGAGACTCAGTTCAGGGCCTTTCTCTCATGCTCTCAGAGAAAGGAGGCACAGGGAAGAGGGGGAGGCAACCAACCAAAAATTCAGCCCTCAGGGTGAGTGGACAAATGTGAATGAGCTGCTCTCAAGGCCCGGCCAAGGTCTCATGCATGAAAAAGTGAGGTTCTGCCGATCAGCCTGGCGAGTGATTTGGAATTGACTGAAAAGTAAGGATGGGGGCCTCCAAAGAGTGTAGCATAGCTGCTTCGTTTATATAAGGCCATAATTTGAAGCCACATGTTTATTGGATGAAATCATCCTCAAGTTAAAAGCAGAAGGCTGGCGTTACAGCAGAATCAGTTAGGAAACACCATTTAGAAGTCAGCACGTTTCCACACGTGTTTCCTTGAGCCTGTTGGGATTTTTTTAGGAAATGATCACATGAAGTTATTGGAAAGATGGACATGCTGAGAAATAGCTACAAAAGAAGTATGTTTCTCAGTCTTGGCAGCTCAGAGCTGGAGAACAGCTTAGGGTTTAGGTTGGGTGAGGGGGGGATGCGGCCACAGGCCACGGAACGTCCGGAGCCCCCAGAAGCTGGAAGGCGCAAGGAAGGGTCTCCCCCCAAAGTCTCTGGAGAGTCACGGCCCTGCTGATACCTTGGTTTTGGACTTCTGGCCTCCAGAGCTGCAAGGGAATCAATTTCTATTGTTTAAGCCACTCAGTTTGTGGTACCAATTTACGGCAGCCCCAGGACATGACTCCAGGGGTCTGGTGCAGAAGATACTGGATGATCTCATTGAGGCCATGGTCAGGAACGGCCACCACCTCTCTTTTGCCTTACTTAAATATCCCTGGAGAAGCCCATCCCAAACACCCTCTCATGACCGTCACTTACTTCCCTAATTGGTCCCCCCTAGGCCTTCCAGTCTGGCCCAACCGGTCTGAGTCCTAGAGAAAGCTCTTCCTCCAGGCAAGTGCTGGGGCAGCCTGGTCCATTCACCTGTCCCTGGGGCTGATCCCTCTCCTTGGGGTCTGTGGCTATGTCCCCAACGAGGCTGTCTTCTTTCAAAGTCTGTCCAGTCAACAAATGTTTCTCCACTGCCCACACCCCACCCCGGGCCAGGCCAGGCTGGCAGCAAAATAGAGTAAGAATGTGGCAGTGTCTGGCCTTCAGGGAACTTGACAAATCAACCCACCAGAGAAGAGGCATTTCCAACAGCAACAGTGCTTTGGACAGGAAAAATGCAGTGTGTTCATGCAGCAGCTCTCAATGGGTTGGGGATTGGCGGGGCGGGCAATTCTGCCCTACCCCATGGGACAGTTGGCAATGGCTGGAGACATATTTGGTTGTCACCACTGGGTGGGGGGAGGGGAGGTACTTCTGGCATCTGGTGGGTGGAGGACAGGGATGCTGCTCAACACCCTACAATGTGCAGGACAGTCCCCCACAGCAGAGAATGATCTGGCCCTGGACGTCAGCAGTGCCGTCATGGGGACAGAAACTGACCAGAGCAGGGTGGTCATTTTGGATTAACCATGAGGCAGGGAGGCGCTCAGAGGAGATAGTTGCCGAGGCCTGCGCAGTGAGACAGGATGGACGGGCTGAGCTTGGCGATGGCGGCCCAGGCGAGGGCGGTGAGCGCCATGGGCCAGGGCAGCTGGGGCTGGCCTCAGAACAAGGGGACCAGTGTGGCCAGCAGGAGGGGGAAGGGCTGAGGTCAGGAAGGTCAGATCCCACAGGGCCTTGTGAACAAGGGAAGGAGTCCGGATTTTCATGCAAGTCTGATGGGGAACCCTGGCTAGGTGGAGACAGGGAGTACCAAGACATGAGTGACATCAGGAAGGGATCAGCCAAGCCTAGTGTGGCAGGCAGACCGGGGTGGGGGTGGGGGGGCAGGTATTCGGTGGCTCCTGCAGGTGTGGGTTGGGGGGACTGATGGTGGTTTGGGTCAGACCCATGGGACACAGGTAGGTTCTGGTTACAAGGGGAAGGCAGAGCCGCAAGGCCCTGTGGGGGGCTGGGCTCCGGGTCCTTCCCTGTTGACCGGTAGGCTCATAAAGACATGGAAAGTAGCCTGGGAAGTGGGTCTGGGCGGGCAGAGGAGAACCCTTTGGGACCCTCCTCTCCAATGACACGGTCCACCTGTCATCATGACCTGGTGGAAAGCCACCTTGAGAACCTTATACGGGCAGAGCTGCGGTGACAACACACAAAAGCCCTGCCTGAGACCAGATTGAGCAGCTCCCAGAGAACAAGGGAACGCCCCTTGGCTTTTAAAGGCAGTTCCGATCCCCGGGTAGGGCTCTGGAGGCTGCTGTGCCAGCCCGGCCACCGGGGGCTGGGTGTGAGTCTTCTCCTGGGGACACCTGGCAATGTCTGGAGACACTTTTGGTTGTGACAACTTGTGGGGGCGGGCACTACTGGCATCTGGTGGGTGGAGGCCAGGGACACTACTCAACACCCTACAACGCACAGGACGGTCCCCACCATAGAGCATGATCCAGCCCCAGACGTCGCCAATGCCAAGGCTGAGAAAGCATGCTTTAAATAAATAAGAAAAACGTTTGCACACTTCAGGGTCTCCCCAGGGCCTCACAGGCACACAAGATGTTAGCAGGATTCCAAGCCCACGTTCACCTGACTACACAATATTCAGAAGGAGGAATCAAGAGAGGGAGCTGGCCTTGTGGGGTGACTGCCCCAGCTGTTGGGGCCTAGGGCCACCTGCCCCCATTCAGGTCACTTTCTCCACTCCAGATACCCTGTTCCTTAGCTTCCCCACCTTCATCCTCTCCTCTCCCTGCTAAACCAGGGGGCAGACTCCCTCGAGACCACCAGGAGGAAAGGGACCAGCCCCCTGAGGGTCTATGGGCCAGCCTACGCTCTTACACTTTCTTTGTGTCATGCGTTCTGATAAACAGCATCTCCGCGTGACAGCCAAGGACTCTTGGTGATCTTTCCAAGCAGTGGCCTTGGACCCTGGCATGCTTGCCAGTAAATGAAAGCCCCAGGTGCGTCCCCAGGATCTGAGAAGCAAAATCTCAAAGTCTCCTCTGGGCTCACCAGGTTCCATCCACCCTCAAATGGGATGGAGAGGCTCTGAGAGATGAGTAGGAAGATCTTGGCAAAGCCCCGGGGCGGTCCAGATGCTGACACTGTCCTGCTTTCGTTTGCGAGGAAGCAGCAGCAGTAGCAGCGGCCTTGGAGGCCGATGACCACGCCAGGGCTCTTGGGCCTTCCTCTTCCTCCATCAGTCAGCTCAAGCCAGGCCCAGGCTCCCGTTCCAAGCTCGCTGGTGCCGGGTACTTCATGGCCTTCACTGGGCTGGTAAACTGACTTCCGTGGACATGACTGCTGGCCGGACATCTGTGCTCTGAGCAGACAGATGAGGGCTATTCCCACTCCCTCAGTATCCCTGAGAGCCAAACCTGCACTGGCTTGTTAACGCTTTTTGCGGAATGACTTTCAGATTTTCCAGAAACTTCTTTTGTCTCATCACCTGTGGCAGCAGCTGGTCCCAAAGTCCCTTTGTTCCATGAATGGGTTGTTTTTGGACTCCCCTCTTGACCCTGGCAATACTGAGGATACGGACCCCCATACACCCCAATTATAAACCTTGGCCGGCCCCTGGGCGGGCACACACTGTCTCCCAGGCCTGGCTCTAAACACACCCCTTGTAAAGTCCCATGAGGTCTGCTCCTCCCGAGTCCTGTTCTTGCCTCTCTATTGTCACCCCAAGTATAAGGACCTGTGCAAGATCTGGAAAATTCCCTAACAGGGCACTTCCAAAGTTGACATGGCCAACCTGCCGATCTACCCTAAAATGTTTATTTAAATGAATGAGACAAAACTAAACGAACTTACTCTCTATAAGTACCATTATTTATTGAAAATCCCCTCACTAAATAAAAATGAAATCTGTCTCTTACCCAGCGTTACAGCCTGAATTGTGTACCTGCCCCCTACTCCCCCAATTCATTATGTTGAAGTCCTACTTCCTAGGACCTGAGAATGTGACTGTATTTGGAGACAGGGCCTTTAAAGAGGTGATTCATTCAAAAGGAGGTCATTAGGGTGGGCCCTGATCCAAAGGGACAATTGGACATGGACTCACACAGAAGTAAGATGAAGACTCACACAGAGGTAAAGACTCAGGGAGAAGACAGCCGTTGGCAAGGCAAGGACGGAGGCCTGAATGCATCCTTCCCCCATGGCCTTTGGAAGGAACCAACCCTGCCCACACCCTGATTTGGACTTCTGGCCCCCAGATCCATGAGACAATACATTTCTGTTGTTTAAGCCACCTAGCCTGTGGTACTTTGCTACGGCAGTCCCAGGAAACTTGCACACGCGGCAGTGACAGTCATGAAATGCTTGGAGCTGGCTTCCCTCTCGCACACACAACCCTAAGAAACGGGGCAGAGCTGGGATGTCAACGAATGAGTCAGACCAGGACAGCTTATTCATTGCTCCGACTAAGCCACAGGCCGAACCCTTGAATCACTACTTTATTTATCATCGGGGCTCGGGCTCAGAGTCTCAACAAGGAAATGAGTAGAACCCAAACTCATCGGCTGAGTTTTTGAGACATGCCTAATCTCCAAGGCCCTTTCTGGGCCAACGTGAAAAAAAGCAAAGAGGTGAAGTGATGGGCTCTGCACCTCGGCCGGCAGTGTGCTGGCTCTTCGGGGGCCCGGCGGTGCTCAGACAGAGCCCTTTGTTCTGTCCCTCCATCTCAGGGATGAGGGCAGAGAGAAGGGCCTGTCTTGCTCGGTGGGGAGGCCGAGCAGGGGCTGCCTGGCACAGTTGGTTGGGGATGCTGGGTGCACAAAGGGCTGGTGGATGGGGACTGGGGGGAGGGCAGCATCCAGAAGGGGTCAGACGGCCCCAGAATGTGCGGTTTCCTCCCCTGGAGTTAAAGCAGCAATGTCGTGGTCGGGGAACAAGCAGAGGAGGACACATGAACAGCAAAACTTAGTCTGTGCTTGAGGACGGACTGGCGTCTGGTGCCAAGAGGGCAAATGGGAGAAGATAACGTGGCTTCAAGAGCCACAGTGATCTGGGCTACCTCCAAAGTAGCTCTTTGAGAAGAGAATCTGATACCTCTAATCTCGGAAGAAAAGCAACAAATTGTTCTGAGACAAGGACAGCTCCTGCAGAAATCCAGGTCAGTGGGAAGACAAAGGAGAGACAGACAATGGCATCTGCTGTGCCGCCGAGTGACAACGGCCCCAGCTCACCTCCTCTTCCTCCTCTGCTGAACATTCTCGGGGCACGTTCTCTAACTCCCCCTCAGTCCACTCCCAGTGGTGTCTCCTTTTTATCAGGACTCCAGATTAAGAACCGAGCGGATGGCAGAATTCAACTGCTGGCCTCCTTTGCCCACGCCTGCCCTTGGCAGCAATTTGCTGGGAGCCCAACAAACACCAAAGACCCACTGAGGCAACGGTGGGCCTGGAGCGGGAACCAGATTTTACTACAGAGCAGTGCTCCTGTCCCCCAGGGGGCACAAAGCCATGTCTGGGGACATTTTTGGTTGTCACAACTTGGGGTGGGTGTGTACTATAGGCATCTCATGTGTGAAGTCCAGGGATGCTGCTTGACATCCTATAATGTACGGGGTGGCCCCACAGCAAAGAATGACCCAGCCCCAGATGTCAATGGTGCTGCAGTTGAGAAACTGCTCTAGCAATTTGGTCTTCGCCAAAGTGAGGTTACTAATGATCTTTCGTACTTCTAGAAAGCACAGGGAGCCATCTCTGAAGTCGTCACCTGCCTGAGTCTAGTTTCTATATGGAGAAAATAAGAACTGCAATCCCCTTGCTGCTGGTTGGCAGAATAAAAGAGTTGGGTATAAAAGCGTCTATCACAGAAGATGCTCAATAAAGAGCAGCACATGGATGTGCTTATGTGGTTCCCACTTGGTTTAACACCTCTGTATCCTTCAAGGCTTGGCTTAGGGCCAGCTACCTCTCCTGAGGAAACTTGCTGGAATCCCCCATGCCCTGAAGATTGTGCTGGTCGTTCCTGATTCTGTCCCCACAACTTCTTGTGCCACCTCTGTTGCTGCACTGACCAACTACTCTGAACTCCATTATTCCTGTTGGGGAGGGCGGCCCACTAGAATGTCCCTCCCCCAGGGCACAAGGGCTCATCTCTGCCCCTGGGACCCAACCCACAGCACCTTGCATGATCAGCCCTTGCTTCACTGAACTCTGGGTCCACCCAAGACACACAACTTCAGGGAGACAAGGAAAGGGAAGCAGCAAGTTAACAAGCCTCTGTTGGGGATAGAAGATGGATGCTACAGTGAAACAGAATGGGGAGATTCCCAAGTCCCCACCTGCTTCACCAAGTCACAGGCCTGGACCTGAGGGACGGTCTCACCCAGGGATTTCCAGCCAGAAGGATGCAGCTGAAACCCTGGGAACAGGTATGATGTGCAAAAAGCACATTTGGCACTGCAATTTCCCATGTGAAAGATAAGGAAGCAGTAAGATAACCATATTCAGATATAAACTGTAGGACGGAAAGCCCAACAAAAGTGGGATCACCACGGTGGGGATTCACCTGTTGGGGGCTGCATAAAACTAGACTGGGCTGTGTGCTGGAGACACCTAGGTTAGGTTTCAAAGTTGCAGAACACTGATTAGGCCAATCCATTCATTTTGCAAGTAAAGAAACAGACAAAGAGACTTGACGGAGGTTAGGACCCCCAACACAAGATCCTCCAAG
>RJWK010027574.1:0-26350 GCA_004363435.1 Platanista minor
TCCCCAATGCATGGAATAAAGTAAGGAACAAATATAAAAGGGCATAGGCAGTAGGGTTTGGGTCTGCTTCTAAAGGCACGGCCAAGTGCTCCAGTCCCTCCACATTTGAATAGAGATAATAACATGTATCCACCCCTAGTAAATGAAATGTCAGGAACCATTTTAAGATTTATATAGATAAACTCATTTAATCCTCACAATACTAGGACATGTATATCTATACATAAAATTTTACTATTCATCCCCATTTTATAGATGAGAAAACTGAGGCACAGAGAGGTTAACAGCTTGCCCAAGAGCACAGAGTTAGTAAGATGGATGCAGGCTTAGGCCATCCTACACTGCAGCAGTGCACGCTTACCCACTGGGCACTCTGCCTCTCATGCCCTCATCTCTACCAGGCTAGACAGGGAGAGGTGAGAGAAGCATTTAGTGGCCACCTGCTCTGGACCAGGCACTTGACAAAGACGTGTATGCTTCAATCTCAGGAGAACGCAGTGAAGGATGAGCCATGAACCTCACGGTCCACGTGAGTAAGCAAGACCAGAGAAGGCTGATTATCTGCCAAGGCCACACAGCCCAAGAAGGAGTGGAGCTGAAATCCAAACCTTGGCCTGAGCTCTGCCCTGCACGTGCTCCCTCTCCAACCCCCATACAGAGCTGAAGAGAACAGAGACCAGGATGAGAACGCTGGAGAGGAGCACTTAGGTTGTCTTCAGGCCTAGCACCTGATCAGGCTTCCCAGGGCTCCATGGGAATCTCCAGACCTCCTCCCGAACCTTGTGTGGCAGGGGAGGGGAACCAGAGAGGCAGGGGACTAAGTCCTTGAAGATGGGCCACTCCGCTGCTCCTGGGGCACTAGCCTGAGGCTGAGCCACTGGGGGCTGGAGTGATGTTCTATGGGGTCCCCTACCCCACCCCCCGCCGTTGGCTGCCAGGGACCAGGGCAGGATGGGGGATGTTTCCGACCCCCTGCGGTCTCCAGCAGCACCTCCTGATCCTTGCACTTGGGTAAAGAGGGATAAGGCCTAGACAGGGGCACCTCCTCCAGAGGATAAGGGCAACAACCAGATGGCCAGGTGGGCGAGGTCTGGAGCACTCGGGGCAGCCCAGGGCCCATAAAGCCAAGGATGGTGGGGGAGCTGCCAAGGGCACGAGCTGGGATGGAAATGCTGCCTCACCTCTGACCCAGCCTCTGCCAGCCCCGAGATAGGGTCAAGGATGGTGGGAGAGCTCAACTCAGTGGCTCAGGCAGATGTACCATGGGAAAGGGAGCAGATGCGTGACAGGGAGGGCCCAGGAGTTTCACTGGAGTAGGCGCCGCCGGGACACTGTGGCCAGGAGCGCAGCTAGGAGCACCCCAGCCACGGCCACCCCGAGCCACGGAGCCCAGGGCAAGGTCCTGACCACCAGCAACTCCTCCAACTCTTCCTCCTCCCGGAATCCTGGGGCGGCGTGTGTCCCAGGGCTGTCCCCCAGGATGGGGGTACTGGGGCCCCCGTGGATCCTAATGGTGTCCTCCGACTCGTACTCGTTTTCCTCCGGAGCGTTGTCAGGCCCCACGCCCAGGGAGTTACTGTGGCTGATGGCGAGGTCTGCGGAGCAGCCCGAGAATGGCTGGCTGTCCATTCTGGATACCAGCCTGCCAGGCTTGCTCAGCTCCAGCTCTGAGCCCCAGCAGTCAGAGCTGCTATCTGGCCATGGCGAGGTGCCTCCAGTGGCAGTACCTGTGGGTGCTGGAGATGCTGGAGTCTCCTGGGAAAGAAAGGAGGGACTGGAGGGACTGAGGATGGTAGGGGACAAGCCAGGTTGGGTGGCCCCATTCCCAGAACAGGCCAACCCCTCAGTTCCCAGTCCATAGTGCTGTGAGGCAACCCTCTCTTGGGAACTCAACCCACTGATGGTGCAGGAGGACAGTGGGGGAGGAGGGGACTAAGGCCCTGCAGGAGCATCAGTGGTGAACTCCTCCAGGGCTGAAAGCTCTACTCACTGGCCTGCCTGTGAGCTCACTCCCACCCCAGGGAGCACTTGGTCATGTGTGGCCCCATCTGCTTTGACATTATGCCTGGGCTTGATGGCCATGAAGCAGCCACAGGGTCAGAGGCTGGTCCATGCACCCAAGGGGCTTGGTTCTTCCAGACAGACAGCAGCAGTAGGGTTAGACGTGCAAGCTCCGAGCAGGCAACTGTGGAGGCTGCTAGGGTCAGAGATGGATGGGCTGGGACTGCAGTTTGTAAAACCCTGGTCATGATGGGGCAGGCGAGATATCCCAGTGGTGAAGAGCAAGGCATTGAGGCAAACAGGCGACCCTGCTCTACCCCTTAATGTTTCCTCACCTGCAAGATAGTATTGATGAGCTTAAAAGGGAGCTGTGAGCTCTAAATGGGTTAATGTTTATGACCAGTGGAGGTGGCCCAGCAAGCCTGACCCTCCTGAAGCATTCACACTTAAGAGTTCTAATGATTATTTTTACTCTAAAGGACATGGTGTTAGGTCTGGATGAGGCTAGGTGTCAGCTGTCCCTATGCCCTCAGAAGAAGCCCTGGACCAGCCTAGGCTGGAGACAGAATGGAGACTGGAAAGGGTCCAAGGAAGAGACCTGTATCACTGCTAGGAGGGGCAAGGACTCACCTCCACGAGTTTGTTGCTGTTCCTGATGGTGGGCCCTGTGTTGGCAGGCAGCTTTCTGGGCACCGTGCACATATGTTTCCTGTGGTCAGGCACCAAGCCAGTAGGCACTTTGGACGGCACCATGCCAGAACACACTGAGTTGATGGGCAATTTGGATGGTGCTAGACTGGTGAGCACATTAGTGGGCATTGCACCAGGGGGCTTCAAGCTGGTGGACAACTTGGAAGGCACTGTGCTGCCAAATGCTGAGTTGGTGGGCACCCCTGCCCCGCTGGAGCAGATGGTACCTTCAGCCTGGTCACCAGCACCTCCTGCAGAGGCCAAGCCAGTGGAGGAGGAGGAGGTGCCAATAGATGGAGCTGACACTGGGGGTCCAGGCAAGCAGCTTGCCCTGGGGGTAGAACGGACCAAGGACTGGAAGGAGACAGTCGGAGACACAGGCCCATAGGATGATGTGAAACTGGAGACCACGCCTGCAGGTGGCAAAACAAAATGAGAAACACAAACCCACAGAAGTGTTATCCTAAAATCACAGTGGCCTTGGGATCAGAGGGCTGGAGAAGGGTCTCTCTGCCCCAGCTCACACCATCCCTATTGCATCCAAGCCTCCCAACCTCCTACCCATGGAGGAGTCTCCACAGTCTCTTTGGTTCCCAGGGCTGAAGGCCCAATGGTTGCAGATAAATCCTTGATCCTGTCCCTCCTCAGTCCTTGACGTGTTCTCCCGCAAAAGCAAAATGATCCCTCCCCTTAACAGGGTCTAGGAGCTTGAAAATCATTATTAATTTTCCTCTCTGCTTTTTCTTCTCCTGCTTAGGACACCCCCCTTTCCTCTTGTGTCTGCCTCTTCCATCCTCTCCTTAGACAAGTGGAATCCTAGAAGTTTCTCCCACTGCCATCTTTCCTCTCAGCAGGAACAATTCTACGCCAGGGCAAGAGGAGCAGGATGGCTCTGCTTAGAAGAGCTCACCCCAGTCATGTGGCACCAGAGGCCCAGTCAGCCCCCAGTGTGTGCAAATCTTCTAGGAGGCCCAAGGGCTTGGGGGTACAGGGACAAAGCCACCCCTGGGAGGAGAGTCTGAACTGGGGGAAGCAGGAGGGAGCAGGTGGTGATGGTCCATAAAGGCAGCTACATAAGGATTCACCATGGAACTCTTGAGAACACACATGCATGGCCCTACAGCTGACAAAGGTCGGGAGTGATTCTGATGTCCACTACCCCCCATCCCAAAGCTAACACGACAGAATCTCATAAGACCTATGTCCATACTCATACTGAAATCAAAGTGCCCTCTGCCTCCCTGGTCCCCAGCAGCATTTCTTGAAAAGATGTTCCACAGCAAGCTGACAATGCAAAGTGCAAAAGGATACTTGGGTTACAGTTTGGTGTGACAGGAGCATGGGACACTAAGGTGGCTTCTCTGAGCTCCTGTGTCTTGTGGCTGTTCCATGGGCACTGCGGGCTGGCTGGGCATCACTGTCATGTGCAACACAGTTTGGGAAATAGTGGTGCAGAGATGCCAGCCTGAGAGATCAGAGTAGATAGCACTATATTCCTGAGATGTCTGATGTGAGGGTCCAGGCCCTCGGCTGATGAAGAACATACTTCTCCTGGGGGCTGAAAAGTTTTAGTGATTCACTGGGAGCTAGAGACCCCTTTAGGGTATGGCAGTGCTCCCTGACAACAGCTGGCCCACCCCTGTACTCTTCTTGCACTGTCCTCCAGGTCCTGGCGGATCCCTACATAGTCCCTTTGGTATAGTGCAAGCATGGCCCTAATTCACTTCTACCTGTATCCACGCCCTCTGCAATATGACATTATCAGTCCTCTCATGTAGGGATGGAGTCTATCTCTACTCCTTGATGCTGGGCTGGCCTTGTAACTTGCTTTGTTCCACAGAAAGAGGCAGGGGGAAACTGTGCCAGTTTTGAGCCTATGCCCCAGAAGCCCTCTCTTCCTCTCTCAGAACTCTGCTCAGGTATATGAAATGGTCTTGGCTGCTGGAAGGTAAGAGACTCATAGAAGAGAACTGAGGTGCCCCAGCCAACAGCCGTAAACAGCTTATATGTACCCTGATGTGTATATAAGAGGGAATTCAGCCCATCTGAACCAGCCCAAATTGCTGACCCACACAATCATGAGCTAAGTAAATAGTCGTACTTTAAGCTACTAAATTTTGGGATTGTATGTTACAAAGCAAATACTAACCAATATGCCCTCTGAGGAACTGGGTTGTTCCCTGGAGTGAACTCATTTCCCTGGGAAATACCACCTTTGCCTCCTATCCAAGAAAACCAGAGGGGCAACTCTATCCCTTACCCTCATTGGGAGGTCAGAAAGGCCCTATAACTCCAGAATCCATGCATACCTGCTGTGTGGGTAGTGCCCAGTTCTGTGTCTTGCTCCTGATGTCCACTGCAGGTCAGAGGGCTGAGGGTCACCATGTCAGATGAGGGCTGCAAGGGGCCACCCAGCCTCTTGAGGACAGCCCCAGAGCTGGGTGGCTGTGGGGCTTTCTTCGAACTCTGCACGAAGGAATATATGAATAAGGCAGCTGCTTCTCCCAGGAGCTGGCAAAGGGCAGCTTATGCTTGGGACGGCTCCTACAGGCCACAGCCCATGCCATGAAGCACAGGACCAAGGAAGCCCTTACCTCGGCTTTGGTCATTGCCAGAACTTCTAATCTGCAGGTGACTTTGAAGCCACCTCATAGAAATTCATCCCATGGGGGGTCCCTATTCATCTTTCTGGCCCTAAAGAAAGGTCCCCATCTTTGGGGCCACTGCACAGACCCCTTTCTTAGGCTTCAAGTCCAAGTGGTATCTCCTGGACACCTCACTGCCCACTCATCCTATCCCAATAGAAGCAGTCATCTTAACCCCCAAACTTCACTGGCAATGATTACAGCTCCAACCATCCCCCACTTTCCCCATCACCTCCTGCTCCCTCATCTGGTCATCCCCTGATCCCTTGACCCAGCTCAACATCTCACATGGACCACTGCAAAGACCTCAGAATTGTGACCTCACAGCTGGCTGATGACAGAGGGGTGGGGGCTGCCACATAGTGAAGACCTGGTTGGCAGTCTGGGAGCTGGGGCAGATCCACATTGGGGGAGCCCTGGGGTTCTGAGCAGAGATTAGGTATGATTTGTGGGGGACTTCCGGAAGGCTGGGTGAGCAGAAGTGGGCAGACGGGAACACAAAAGCAGGAGGCTCAAGGTACATCGTGAGGACGCACCTCTCCCAGGGACTCTGGTGGCTGGGTGTCCTGGACAGGCATAGGGTAACTTGGCTTGTCCTCTCTGTAGCCATTGCAGGGGATGCTGGGGGCCATAGCAGGTGTGGAGGGCCCTGGAACCCCAGCAGGAACTGATGGCTGCTCCAGTGGGGATGGGGGGCGGTTCGGATTCCCTGAAGGACAAAGATATTGTGATGTCAAGGAGGAATTGGGGTGCTCTCAGTGACAAGAGAGGCCTGGGTGCTTCTACAACTCCAGGTCCATGGCTATCAGTCCCCCACAGCATCAAACTCTATCCTGACGTGGGCAGTACTCCTCAGAGAAGACCAGCTTCACGAAGCAGGAGGCAGGTGTCGGAGGGAGAGTGAAGGTGGAGAGGACAAGAAGAGGTAGGAGGAGCAGTGGGGGAAGGGAGAGTGTTGGGGGCCCCTCGCAGGCCTCTCACCACCCAGACTGTGTCAGCAGTCACCACTTTTCTGTCCCCAGGCATTCTGGGACACAGTGGCTTTCTTCTCCTCCTCGTGGGTGGCTTTCACCACTAACTGACCCCTGACCTAAAGCTTCCTCCTCAGCCCCTCCCCTTTGCCCCCACCAGCCACGCCTGGCCCTACCACAGCTGTTTTTATCTGGGGGAATCACTGGTAATCTGCACAAATGAAGAGATGAGTTAGAAAGGAAGGGAGGGAGGAAGGGAGGGGGAGAAAAAGAAAGAAAGTCAAACGTGGGGATATTTTAAGGCTGTAAATCTGAGCAGCGTCTCAGGAATTGTCTCTAGTCTGAAATATGTATAGGGCTGGTGTGAATTTTCTTCCTGCCTCAGCCCCTGAGACCCTGGCCTCAGCAGATCCCCTCTGAGTACTTGGCCTGGCAGGGAGCATTGAGAGGGCTTTGAGGGATAACTGGGCAGCTGGTGGGGCAGGGCGGGGGGGGGGGGCGGTGGGAGGCAGCTAAGGAGGCTCTAGGGGAAACCAGTGGGAGGGAAAGAGATGAGGGGAAAGGAAGGAAGGAGCCCATGAGGAAGAAAGAAGAGACAGTGAAGGGAGGGGGAGAGAAGAGATGAGCAGAGAGAGGGAAGGCAAACTGAGGGAGAGTAGACGGGAGGAAATGAGAAAAGCGTGGGAGGCAAACGTCACAGCCACAAAAACTAGAGGAGGCTCCATTTGCTGAGCACAAGGAAGGTGCCCAGCCCCAGCTAAGCACTCAACATGCCATCATCCCATGGTATCCACTGCAGCCCTACAAGGTAAATGTTGCCATTAGCCCCATTTTACAGAGAGGAAGACTGAGACTTAGGGAATGAAGGGGCTTGGCCAAAGGGTTAATAAAGATTAATAAGTGGCAAAGCAGGGATCTACACTCAGGTTTGTCCACTGCCCAGGAGTGATGGGAGGGAAGGTGAGAGATGAAGACAGCAGGTATGGGGTGAGAGGAGAGGGAGAGTGGAGGCCAGGGAATCAGATAGGAGTTCCAGAAGAAAGGCCAAGGTGGGAGGCTCACGTAGCAGGTTGCTCTGGTAGACTCGGTCCACTTCATCAGCGAGACTAGACAGTTCACAGGCCCTCAGTGCCCCAATGAAGGAAGGCACCCAGCCGTTCCTCCGCCGAAGGCTATTGAAGAGGTCCCAGAGAGTGCCCTGGTTCCCCCAGCGCTCATAGGAGGCCCGCAGTCGGTCCTGAAAGACACAGCCCCGCCACCAAGCTCAAGCCTGGTAGCCCTGACCCCCTCCCCACTCTGGAGGGGACAGCTGCAGATGAAGGTACCTAGAAAGCTACAAGATGGAAGCAACCATCTGAAACTGAGTCAGAGCCCAGGACAAGGCCAGGGTTTGAGCCCAAGTTTAAAGGCCCAGGAAATAGGCCTTACTGTGTCCCAGGCTCTCTGCTCAGGGATTTGCATGAATTATCTTATTTAATGCTATTATTACCCCTACTCTACTGATGAGGAAACTGAGGCTTAGCACATACAAACAAGCAACCAGATAGCAGAAACAAAAACCCACAGAAAACATTTACTGCAGAACTAAATGGCAAGGTATTCCCACAAACACCAAAATACAAGAGGGAGGAGCCAAACCCTACCAGCCACAAACTCACATACCACTGGTATCTGCATGGAGGAAGCAGAGGGAGTCCTCGGGTTTCAATGTGGGGACAGCTAAAACTGGGAGGAGCCAGGCTCACTTCACTAGGGGCCCACAGCAAGTGCTGAGGGAGCTAGCACAGTCTGGCTCCCAAAGACTCTCAAAGTTGAGCCCCAGGCTCCCTGCCAGGATGGGTCCCATGACTAGGAGACTGCAATTGAAACTAAACAGGAACAAGGACAAAAGAGATAAAGAAAAAGAAGGTTCCAATGAAAGTGGGTGAGGGGTCCCAAGCCCAGAAATCTCAGTGCCATATTTTGGAGCACTATACCAAAATGACACAAGAGGGAGCTCAGTGAGGTTGGAAAGGACACCCTGAGCCACACTTCATTCTGAAAGTTAGAAAACTGTCAAGGATGGGAAGCAAGATACAGACAACAGAGAAGGAAGGAGTTGGTCCTGGCTTGGGAGAAGCTCTGAATTCCACAGCCCTGCCCCCAGTCCATGCCTGGTTGTCACGCCCTGGCTCACCTGGTCACTTGTTGTGAGGCAGGACAGGTAAGGCAGAATCTCCAGAACATGAATATTGCAAAAATTGCCGTGATGGTTGCGGATATACTGATAAGTCTTGTCCTCAGCAAACGTCATCGCTGTCCGGGTTCTGAAGTGGCAGAGGGCTCTGGCCCATGAAGGGTGGATGGACTGAGAGAGAGGAAAAAAGACTGGAAGAAAACAGACCACACATGGCAACAGAATTGGGAGTGGAGTTGGACAAAAGGCAATTCTCTCTTTCTTTTTCAACTCTTTGTTTTTAGGCAAATTCATTGAGGGCCTCTGAGACTTAGGCAGTAAAATAGGATGATTAAAGAAAAAAGCAAAAATTCCAAATTGGTGAAAAAAAAAAAAATCAGATCTAGAAGACCTAGGGCCCATTTCTGCCCTGCAGGTTGGTCAGTGCTGGGGAGAGCTCTGGCTCCTGCCCCATCATCCCCAAGTCTGAATGTGCCCCTAGCTTCTAATAGCAAAAGGGCACCACCTAGAAGTGCTGCTCCTTTGGAGTATACTGAGGGGCAAGGGGAGGAGAGGGAGGAGGAGGAGGAGGAAAGGGAGGGAGGAGGAGGGGTAGGAGGGAGAGGATGGGGAAGAGGAGAAGGCACCCAACATAATAATAGGATATATCCTATTCTTACCATGAAGAAAATGAAGTACCAAGGAATTAAGGGGACTTGCTAGTGAGTAGAAGAGCAAAGAACTGAGGTCTTCAGGATCTGGGATCAGGTTCTTCCCAGAACATGACTGCAGGCCCACCGTTACATTAAAGCTTGATGCACACATTTTTTTTAATTTTTAAAAAATTTATTTATTTTTTTATTTTTGGCAGTGTTGGGTCTTCGTTGCTGCACACGGGCTTTCTCTAGTTGCAGCGAGCAGGGGCTACTCTTCGTTGAGGTGCGCAGGCTTCTCATTGTGGTGGCTTCTCTTGTTGCAGAGCACAGGCTCTAGGCGCACGGGCTTCAGTAGTTGTAGCACGCAGGTTCAGTAGTTGTGGCTCGCAGGCTCTAGAGCTCAGGCTCAGTAGTTGTGGCGCATGGGCTTAGTTGCTGCGCGGCATGTGGGATCTTTCCGGACCAGGGCTCGAACCCGTGTCCCCTATATTGGCAGGCAGATTCTTAACCACTGCACCACCAGAGAAGCCCTACATACATATTTTTTCAGTAGGAGGCTGAGTTCCACTTCTGGGTGTGACCCCAGGCAAGTTATCAGCCTTTTCCAGGCTTGTCCTCACCCCTAAAATGGCTCAGAAAGGTTGTTTTGACAATACAGTAGTTCAGCCTTATAAGCCTGAAATTTAAAAGTACCCCCAATACAATCAATTGCCACAGGTTGCTTATGTAGCACTTAACACAATTTTCAATTATAGATCTGTTTGTTTGCTTGTTTCTTATTTGCCTTTCTCATGGGAGAGAGCTGCAGGGAATAAGACAAGATCTCTGCACCATCCAATATACATTCTACTGGAATGGGACAGATAACAAATCAGAAAACATATACATAAATAAGAATTCCAGACAGTAATAAACGTTACAGAGAAAATAAAGCAGATGGTGAGACAGAGCCCCTGAAGAAGGGCATGCTGCTTGAACTGGGATGGGGAGGGAAGCTTTTCTGAACTGACATTTGAGCTGAACGCGAATGTAAGAAGATCAGTGTTTTGGGCAGAGGGCACAGCAAGTGAGAAGTCCTAAGGTGGAACAAGCTTGACATGTTTGAAGAACAGAAAGTAGATTGGAGTTGTCCAGGTTTAGAAAGCTAGGGGGAGGGGCAGAGTTCAAGTCAAGGAGGTTGGGAAGGGCCACTAATGTAGGGCATTATAGGAAGGGACTTTGGGTTTTATTTGGAGTGAAACAGGGAGCCATTGGAGGGCTCTGAGCAGGAAAGGGAGAGGATTTTATTTGATTTGACTTACTTGATTTATGTTAAAGACCTCTGTGGTGGTTGTGAGGATCCTGGACTGGGGAGGGGGCAGGATGGAAGCAGGGAGACAAGTCAGGAGGCCACAGCAGGGAAAACATTATGGGTATGGCCAGGATGGTAACCATGAAGGTGGCAAGAGGTGGCTGGATTCCTGGTATTTTGTGGATATGGGAGGTGAAGGAGAGAGAAGAATCAAGGCACTAGGTGGATGGAGGGTGCCACTTAGCAAGCCAGAGAGTCTGGGGGAGAAGCAGTGGTGCAGAGAGGACTCCAGAGTTCCATTTTGAACAAGTGAAGCTTGAGATGTTATTGGATGTCCAAAGGGGTTTTCAGGGAGGGAAGTGGGCAGAGGAGAGGGGCAGGCTGGAGTAGAAACTTGGATGTCAAGCTTGGGTGGGACCTCTAAGAGACAGTGCTGCAGAGTAGAGAGTGCCCAGAAGCTGCTGAGGCCACCAGTCCCCTGCCACATGGGAAATGGAGCAGTAGTTCCGCCTACCTGCAGCCCACCAGCCTCATAGCCACATGCTGCATGACCTGATTTGCCAACCACCATGTTATACATTCCTGGTGGGGCGAGTACCAGTGACAGAAATCAAGAGGATCAGAGAGGTGGGGTGGGGGTCCTCTGAGCCTTCAGAAGATGAGCAAAGAACAACTCTGTGGTGGCGAATAGATCCCTCCTTCCCTCCCATGGGATCCAGGGAAGTACCAGGAGAGAGTCAGGTGATACATTCTTCTGCATCCCAGCCTCAGCCTTTGAGGCAAAGAGTTTGGGAAGTAAAGGTGTATGTAATGGTCCAACCAAAAAGAAAGGAAGCCCATATTTGTTCACATTTATTGAGGGTCCACTATAGGCAGGCACATCCTAAGTTTCTTTCATTTAATTCTTGCCACAATCCCAAGAGGACAAGCAATGCCGAGTTGCACAGCTGACCAGTGAGTGGCCTAACAGGATTTGAACCCAGGACTTGCTACCTCATTGCAGCTCACCATACACCTTGCAGGGCTTAGAGACCCCTGCGGCAAGTGAGACTCACACAGCCCCCTGCCTTCAAGCCCCGGAAGGGGCCAAGGCCACTGCCTGGGTGAGGGGGGTGGCTAACTGAGAGTGTGCCTGGGAAGATGCACTATTTAGTCCCTTCTCTTGCGAGATATGGAAATCTTTCGGACATGTCTGAGGACGTTCTAACCCTGCCCTCCACAACAGCCGGGTTCTCAGGTCCTTCCAGATGTCCTTCCAGATGTTTTTGAGCCTCCAAACGAAGAATGTCGGTTTTGTTTTTTCCAGTGTTTTCCAGGCACCTCCTTCCGGTCTCAGATAAGATGTGGGACGGATAGTTCCTGCCTGACAGTCGCGTCTAGGAGAGTTCAGACCCGACTGCCCCAGAAGCTGAGTTCAGAGCGCTCCACCCTCCCGGAAGGGGCGAAGCCTCACAGTCTCAGCTCCTATCCCTGAATTCCTGGGCCAGACCCAGGTCCGCGGAGGACCGGGAGGCTGTTCTGAACAGGTGTCACCACCGAAAACAGCCAAGACCCAAGGGAGGGCGGCAGTCCGCGACCCCCAAAAGCGCGGCCACCAGAGATTGGCGCACCCGGGCTAGGCCTCGCCTGGGAGTCACCCTGGGCCTGTGGGAAGAGCTGGAAGAGCTCAGTAGAAAGCGCCCTTCTCCTTCCGGCCCAACCTCCCCTCCAGCCCGAGCAGGCGCCCGCGCCACCCACCTCCCGAGCCCCCGGTGATGGATGCGGTGCACGGAGCTCTCGCTGCCCCGAACACCCTGTGCGTTAGTACATCCTCTTCCCAGCTCCCCACGCGCCCCAAGCCCCGTGCACCCCGGCGGACTCCTAGTCCACTCGGCTCCTGCGCCGCGTACCACCTCCCCGAAAGGCATCTGTGCGCCCTGAGTCCAGAAGACCGAGCTCCCAAGGTGGCGATCTTACCTTGGGTAGCCACGACCCGGCGACCTACCTCCAGTCGCGGACAGCCGGGAACCCTCCCCTGCAGGGAGGGAAGGGCGGGGGGTAGGGCCGCGCGGCCATTGGGCAGACAGCGGGGGCGGGCACTTGGCCCTGGTTTGCGGGCCCTCGAAGCTCTGGACGCGCGCTCGCGACAGACCTGGGTTCCTACTGCGTGCGCGGAAGTGCAGATGATCTTCTTTCCTTCTTCGTCTCGAGCAACTTCCAGGGGAAGCCCAGGGTCTGACTAGAAACCAAGTAGAAACTGTGGTGGGCTCGATCCCGACGCTTCCCACGCGAAGCTACCCCCTCCTTCCGCCGAGTAATTTGAGGGGTGAGGGTCTTTATGTAGTTCGCTCATGGACGCCCAGGGCCTAAGCACACATTCAGTGCTCAATATACATCCGGTGTCACGCGGAGTTCACAAGGGTATGAGTGCCCAGCCAGGCGACACTCATTCTGGACCTGAGGAGGCAGGATCGGGGTATGTAACTGTATGCAGGGCAGAGGCGCCAAGGTTGGCTCGCCCGGCTCGCAGGGTGTGGGCCTTGAGTGCTGCGTGGGAAAGGCCTCTCCGATCAGTGATTTAGGGCGGTACCTCACGGCAGTGCTCGCGTACCGCCTGCCCTTACTCTTCTGGGCCAGAGGCCAGCAATTATTGAGTGCCCACTGTGTTCCAGGTACAGATTTAAAGTCTTATACCTTAGAGCCCGTTAAATATCCGCAAAATAACCAGGTAGAGGTTTATTTTTTCCTATTTTAAAGAAAGATTAAAAGATTTGGAAAAACGTTTGGCAGTTCTTAAGTTAAACATATGCCAACCCTATCACCCAGCAACCACTCCTGGTTGACCTACCAGTTCCACCTGGAAACATGCACAATAGATAATGTTCACAGTGGCTATATTGACAATAGGCAAACTCTGGAAACAACCCAAATGTCCATCAATAGAATGGAGAGACAAACTGTGGTGTACACAGAAGTGAAAAACAACAAAGGCGAAAAACTATCAATACAACATGCATGAATCTTACCAGAATGAATGGGCACCATGGCTAAACAAGCCCAGCACAAAAAGTACATGCTGTCTGTTCCCAGCCACAAGGTACGATAAGGTTCAAAAACAGGCAAAACTCGTCTACATAAACAGAAATCATATCACTGGATACCTCTGGGGAATGTTGAGGAGTGGGTACAAAAGAGCCTTCTGGAGTGATGGAAACGTTCAATATCTTGATGTGAGTGGTGGGTACCTGGGCTTGCACATATGTAAATATACATCATCTGTACACTTAAGATTGTTACACTTTATAGGGACTTCCCTGGTGGTCCAGTGGTGAAGACTTCGCCTTCCAATGCAGGGGGTGTGGGTTCGATCCCTGGTCGGGGAGCTAAGATCCCACATGCCTCGTGGCCAAAAAAAGGCCAAAACATAGAACAGAAGCAACGTTGTGACAAGTTCAATAAAGACTTTAAAAAAAAAAATTCTTTTAAAAAAAGGGTTGTTACACTTTATGCTGCAACTTTGAAAAGAAAGACAGGGCTTCACTGGTGGTGCAGTGGTTAAGAGTCCGCCTGCAAATGCAGGGGATGGGTTTGAGCCCTGGTCCTGAAAGATCCCACATGCCACAGAGCAACTAAGCCCCTGTACCAAAACTACTGAGCCTGCACTCTAGAACCCACGAGCTACAACTACTGAACCCCCGTACCACAACTACTGAAGCCCACACACCTAGATCCCATGCTCCGCAACAAGAGAAGCCACCACAATGAGAAACCTGGGCACCTCAACGAAGAGTAGCCCCTGCTCGCCGCAAATAGAGAAAGCCAGTGCGTGGCGACGAAGACCCAACACAGCCAAAAATAAATAAATAATTTTTTAAAAAATTTTAAAAATTTTTGAATTTTAAAAACTAAAAAAAAAAAGACAACTGAGGGCTAAGAGTTTTGGCTGAGGGCTTCCCTGGTGGCTCAGTGGTTAAGAGTCCACCTGCTGATGCAGGGTTTGTGCCCCGGTCCGGGAGGATCCCACATGCCGCGGAGCGAAGAGGTTTGGCTGAGATCACTTGCAAATGCCTGAGCACATACCTGTCTCCAAAATCAGTGGTGCCAAACTGAATCGTGGAAAGATGCCTGAACACCATTCAGATGAGATTTTATTACTTTATGTGGTAACCCTGTGGATATTTCACAACATTCAGCATTTACAAAATGTTGTTAACATCACACCTGAACTCAACTGTGATAAAGCCAGCTCAGCCAAGACAGGGTGAATGTTGATTAGTTTGAGAATTTACTCCTGCTTGCTACCCACCACAAATTCAGTGACCTCATATCTAATTCTTGCAGGAAGACCATTGGGAGTATGGTGACTGACTTCCAAATGCAGTTGTCACCCTCTGTCTTTGCTGGACCTTGCAGGGCTTTAAAAAATACAACTTCCTGAAAAACACAATGAGATACTGACTTACTGCATTTGGGCTGATCTAACAAAAATACCATAGGCAGGGTGGCTTATACAACATACATTTATTTCTCAGTTCTGGAGGCTGTGAAGTCCAAGATCAAGGTGCCAACAGATTAGGCATCTGATAAGGGCTGTCTTCCTTGTTCACAGACTCAGTCTTCTCACTGTGTCCTCAGAAGGCAGAAGGAGCAAGGGAGCTCTCTTAAAAAAGCACTAATTCTAGGGACTTCCCTGGTGGTGCAGTCGTTAAGAATCCGCCTGCCAGAGATAAACCCACGCACATATGGTCACCTTATCTTTGATAAAGGAGGCAAGAATATACAATGGAGAAAAGGCAGCCTCTTCAATAAGTGGTGCTGGGAAAACTGGACAGCTACATGTAAAAGAATGAAATTAGAACACTCCCTAACACCATACACAAAAATAAACTCAAAATGGATTAAAGACCTAAATGTAAGGCCAGACACTATAAAACTCTCAGAGGAAAACATACGCAGAACACTCCATGACATAAGTCACAGAAAGATTCTTTTAGACCCACCTCCTAGAGAAATGGAAATAAAAACAAAAATAAATAAATGGCACCTAATGAAACTTAAAAGCTTTTGCACAACAAAGGAAACCATAAACAAGAGGAAAAGACAACCCTCAGAATGGGAGAAAATATTTGCAAACGAAGCAACTGATAAAGGATTAATCTCCAAAATATACAAGCAGCTCATGCAGCTCAATATCAAAAAAACAAACAGGGCTTCCCTGCAGCTGCTATGGAAAACAGTACAGCAGTTCCTCAAAAAAGTAAAAATAGGCGGGGCAGGCCGGAGCATGTCGGGAGCCGAGCGAAGGGCGCACCGAGGTAGCAGGGCCCAGCCCGGCTGCCCTAGCCGCCACCATGGGCATCAAATTTTTAGAAGTTATCAAACCTTTCTGTGCAGTTCTACCAGAAATTCAGAAACCTGAAAGGAAAATCAAGTTTGGAGAGAAGGTACTACAGACTGCTGTAACTCTCTTCATCTTCTTAGTATGTTGTCAGATACCACTATTTGGAATCATGTCATCAGATTCTGCAGATTCTTTCTACTGGATGAGAGTTATTCTTGCATCCCACAGAGGAATGTTAATGGAATTGGGTATCTCCCCAATTGTAACATCTGGTTTGATTATGCAGTTGTTAGCTGGAGCCAAAATCATTGAAGTTGGAGATACACCCAAAGATAGAGCCCAGAGTTGGAGATACACCCAAAGATAGAGCCCTATTCAGTGGAGTCCAGAAACTATTTGGTATGATCATTACCACTGGGCAAGCCACTGTGTATGTGATGATGGGCATGTACGGGGATCCCGCTGAAATGGGTGCTGGAATCTGTCTCCTTATCATCATTCAGTTGTTTGTTGCTGGTTTGATTGTGCTGCTGTTAGATAAGCTGCTACAGAAGAGTTACAGCTTGGGGTCTGGGATTTCCCTCTTTATTGCCGACATCTGTGAAACCATTGTCTGAAAGGCCGTTAGTCCCACTACCATTAACACTGGCAGAGGTACCGAGTTTGAGGGTGCAGTCATAGCTCTCTTTCATTTACTGGCCACCAGGACAAAGTTCGAGCTCTAAGGAAGGCTTTCTATCGTCAGAATTTACCCAAGCTCATGAACCTCATTGCTACAGTTTTCGTGTTTGCTGTTGTTATATATTTTCAGGGATTTTGTGTGGACCTGCCCATTAAGTCGGCCCAGTACCAAGGGCAGTACAGCAGCTTCCCCATCAAACTCTTCTACACCTCCAACATCCCCATCATCCTGCAGTCGGCCTTGGTGTCCAACCTGTATGTTATTTCCCAGATGCTGTCAGTTCGATTTAGTGGCAACTTTTTAGTAAATTTACTAGGACAGTGGGCTGATGTCAGTGGGGGAGGACCTGCTCATTCTTACCCAGTGAGGGGCCTTTGTTACTACCTTTCTCCTCCTGAGTCCATGGGTGCCATATTTGAGGATCCTGTCCATGTAGTTGTTTGTATCATCTTCATGTTGGGATCATGTGCATTCTCTTCTAAGATGTGGATAGAGGTGTCTGGTTCCTCAGCCAAAGATGTAGCTAAACAGCAAATGGTAATGAGGGGCCACAGGGATACCTCTATGGTTCATGAGCTTAATAGGTACATCCCCACAGTGGCTGCATTTGGGGGCTTGTGCATCCGCACCCTGTTGGTGTTGGCCAACTTCCTTGTGGCCATCGGCTCGGGCACTGGAATTTACAGTCACTATTATTGATCAGTATTTTGAAATACTGCAGTCACTATTACTGATCAGTATTTTGAAATATTTGTTAAGGAACAGGCTGAAGTTGGCGGGATGGGTGCTTTGTTTATCTAAACGTGTTTTTCTTTTTGTGTGTGTGAAAGGGAAAATATTTTGACACATTGTTTTTGTCAGATAATGCTGGTTCCCCTTTTCTTCTCTCACAGTTTGTTTTCAAGTGCTGACGGTCTCATTCCTGAAATGGGCACGGAGTGCAGCGTTAGTACCAGCTGCTTTAACAATTAAGTTTACATTATTCATTAAAAAACCTACAGGCAGTGTTGCCTGTGATTCTGGAAACCAATGCACCCACCGTGCCATGTTCAGTTGTGACAGTGAGACAGTGATGTGGATCAGTTTTGCACACAACATTCAAGACACTCAGTATTCCCCCAACTTGTTTAAAAATAAATGTAGGGCTTCCCTGGTGGCGCAGTGGTTGAGAGTCTGCCTGCCGATGCAGGGGACACCGGTTCGTGCCCCGGTCCAGGAAGATCCCACATGCCGTGGAGCGGCTAGGCCCGTGAGCCATGGCCGCTGGGCCTGCGCGTCCGGAGCCTGTGCTCCGCAACGGGAGAGGCCACAGCAGTGAAAGGCCCACATACCGCAAAAAAAAAATAAAAAATAAAAAATAAATGTAGTTCAGGGCTTCCCTGGTGGTGCAGTGGTTGAGAGTCCGCCTGCCGATGCAGGGGACACGGGTTCGTGCCCCGGTCCGGGAAGATCCCACATGCCGTGGAGTGGCTGGGCCCGTGAGCCATGGCTGCTGAGGCTGCGCGTCCGGAACCTCTGCTCCGCCACGGGAGAGGGAGGCCACAACAGTGAGAAGCCCGCGTACCGCAATCAATCAATCAATCAATCAATAAATAAATAAATAAATGCAGTTCAAATTGCCACTTTACAATATTTTTGAGCTTATTTAATGAGTTCTGGATCATTTATATCTAATCTGTATTTTAGATATAATTAATTACTTTTTATACTTTTTTAACTCATAGTATCCACGTTCCCACCCTCCCCCATTTTATTTGTTCCTCCTCAAAGCAGCCACTTAGCCCAGATGGGCAGAATCAAGCTTTCAGAGTCACATCTGTCACCAGAAACAACTGCTTATAATTACTTTGCCTGTTTTCCATTCCCCTTTCCTCCCAGGGACAGCACAGTCGGTGCTGTTTTACTGTATTGGCTATACCTTCGAATTCCAACACATCACCTGAGAATACTTTTCAAAATACTATGCCCCAATTTTTTTTTTTAAATCCCTAAAGCAAAGATCTAATTCTCAAGCAATGTCTGTAGTTCAGTGGGGGTGAACAATGAGTAATTCATGCTAGGGATCTGTGTATGTTGTCGTACTTTATAGCAGCAACATAAGTGTAAACAGTAGACAATAAAATTTTATTTAATAAAAAATAAAATTTAATTTAAAATTTTTTTAGAAAGTAAAAACAGAATTACATTATGATCCAGGAATTTCACTTCTAGATATACACCCAAAGAAATGAAAGCAGGGACTCAAACAGTACACCCATGTCCATAGCAGCATTATTGACAATAGCCACAAGGGAGAAGCAACCCAAATGTCTATTGATGGATGAATGGACAGAACAAAATATAGTATATACATACAATGGAATATTATTTCGCCTTAAAAAGGATAAAAATTCTAACATATGCTATAACATGGATGAACTTTGACAGCATTATACTAAGTGAAATAAGCCAGTCACAAAAGGACAACTGTATGACTCCACTTACATAAGGGATCTAGAGTAGTCAAATTCAGAGTAGAAAGTAGAATGATGATTGCCAGGGACTTGAGGCAATGGAGAATGGAGAGTTAAGTGTCTAATGGGTAGAGAGTTTCAGCTGGGGAAGAGGAAAAAGTTCTGGAATGGATGATGGTGATGAATGCACAATGTAAATGTACTTAATGCCACAGAAATTTACAATTAAAACTGATTAAAATGGTAAATTTTACATTATGTATATTTTGCCACAATAAAAATCCAGGTCTAGGTAGTTTCCTGCCACCTTTTTCAGGGAACCAAAGGAGGGCACAACATCACACCTATGCTATTCTTGCTAAAACTCATAATCTGAGGAAACCCAAAATAAGGAACATTCAACAGCTGTCCTATACAATACCATAGCCACTTGCCACATATAACTATTTTAATTAAAATTAAATAAAATGTAAAATTCAGTTCCTCAGCCCTACTAGCCACATTTCAAATGCTATTTTCATGTGGCTAATGACTATCATATTGGACAGCATAGATATAGAGTATTTCTATCATCACAGAAAGTTCTATTGGCCAGTTTTTTTTTAAGTTGTATTGGACAGCACTGATCTATAGAATAACTCTCCAAAAATGTGAAGGACATGAAAGACAAGGAAAGACTGAGGAACTGCTCCAGATTAAAGGAGAATAAAGAAACATAACAACTAAAAGCAATGTGGGATTCTGGGTTGGACCCTCAAACTTAAAAAGGACATCAGTGGGACAAATGATGAACTCTCACTAAGGCCTTTAGATTAGTTAATATTCTATTACGGTTAATTTTCTGGTTTTGGTCATTGTACTCTGGTTATGTAAGATGTAAACATTTGTATTAGTTTTGCAACTGTTTCGTAAGTCTGAAATTATCTGAAAATGAAAATTTTTAAGTGAAATAAAATTTAAAAATCATCTTTTGACTCTATCCAGCTATTTATCTTTTACTGTTGATTGCATCCCACCCTATTTCATGAATAAAATTTATTGATCATTGTCCATTTATTAGGGGAAAGGCAAGTCCACAGAGTGATCTATACCACAGATCACCCCCCTGCTCCATTGAGGTCCTAGGAGGCCCCCTTGCCAGTAAAGTTCATCCCCAGGCAGGTGGCCCATGTCTCCAGACCAGTGCTCCAAGGAAGGCTGTGGCTCACATGCTATGACTCAGCAACCACCAGCTCATGTTTCCCCGCCCCCCCCCCCGAGACCAAAGTCAGGCCCAAAGATAGTGCCAGAGGGCCCCAAAAAGGTACATGTTCAAAGGTCTAAGTTCCTTCAGGGGACTCTCCAAACTGAAAAACAAAATATAATCCCTGCCTTGACAACCTCATTTCAAGTAAGTTTTTAAATTGTTATTCTTTAAACTATTTTATTTTTTCACACTGTCAACTTTATTATGAAAAATTAATACATGCTTATAAAGTTAGTATGGCGAAAAACAGAAATGTTTGAGGAAGAAAACCAAAATTCATACTTATAATCCACCACCCAGAAAAAACTACTGGTAACACTCTGGTGTCTTTTCTTCTAGTATTTTCTCTTCTACAGTGCCGGATCTCTGAGTCCTCTAGCTTCCTGGAATGACCCTTGCCTCGCCCAGCCACATGGGAAGGACATAAAAGGGTCTGGTCTGGTCTGAGTCCACCTTACCTCTCAGGGTCTCAGGAGAAGGAAGGGACTTGGTCTGTGTCGGCTCATGGGTCAGATCCCTGCTGTCGCCTCTGGGGCTATCCAGCCCCCTATGGTCAGTGTGGCCTCACCAACCTCAGGACATTGTGTTACTCATCACCTGCCACTCAGGGGCTGCCATCCTGCCCTTCCTTTCTGAGAATTACTGACATAAGTTGCTTGGCAACAGACATTTACTTGCAGTTTGGGGAAAAACAGGGAAATGAGTGCACGGGTAGGACATGCCTTCAAAGTTAGATATTGGAGTTCCTAAAATTCACACACCTCCCCCAACTCAGAAGGCCATTCCCTGGCCACATCCCTCCAAGACCCCAGCTTCCTGCCACATTTATCCGTGCCTGACTTGCTTTCAGGCCCTCTTGCTATCTCTTTTCCTGGGGCCCCTCCCCCAGGATCTGGAGCTCAGTGCAGAAAACAGAAATCACTGTAGGCAGTATGTGCACGAAAGGTTTTTGTTTCTTGAAACATGATTTACATTTCGTGAAATACATCCATCTTAACTGTGCAATTGAACTTTTTATCCAAGTAAATACCTGTGTAACCAGCTCCTAGATCAAGATCTAGGATATTTCCATCTCTCCAGAAAGTTCCCTTGTATTCCTTTTTCAGTCTCCATCCTCAGTCACTATTCTGATTCCATCACCATAGTTTAGTTTTGCCCGTTCTTGAATTTAATATAAATGGAATCATATTAATACATATTGTTTTGTCTCTGGCATCTTTTACACAACATTTTTGACATCCATCTACATTGTTCCGTGTGTCAGGAATTTGTTCTCTTTCATTGCTGAGCAGTATTCCATTATATAAATATATCACAATTTGTTTATTTATTCTACTTTTAGTGGAATATTTAGGCTTTTCTGGATTTAGGCTATTAGGAATAAAGCTGCTATGAACATTCACATATAAGTCTTTTTGTGGAGTTATGCACGCATTTAAAAATTGGTGAACAAGAGGGTAGGGTATGTTTAGCTTTATTAGAAGCTTCCAACTAATTCTCCAAAGTGGTTGCACCACTTTAAATTACCACCAGCAAGTATATCGATGGATCCAGGTTCTCCAGCACAGTCCTCTTCTTCATCAACCCTTGACATAGTTTTTTCACAGGAAGGAATTTCATACAGGGAATTAGTTGGTGCAAAATGGTGAGGGGGAATGGAGGAGCAGGAGTCAGAAGGCTGCCACCGGAGTAACTGAGTTCAACAGCACATTACCATAACCACGGTCAGAACTGAGGAGGCCACTGCTGCCACCCTCAGCTCCACATGGCTCTGTCTCAACATCTGGTTGATGCAGGAATATGCTGAGTCCGGCTACTGAGACTGGCTCTAGACCCTTGCATCTCTGTGTCCTTGCTGTCAGCATAAGTGACAGCAGGAAGATGGCCTCTGCCCCCCACCCCCAATCTCTGGTGGGGCATCTAATTATCAGACCTTAATATTCATAACTCTATCTGCAAAAGAATCCAGGAGGGACCTCCCTGGTGATTCAGTGGTTAAGACTCCACACTCCCAATGCAGGGGGCACGAGTTCGATCCCTGGTCGGGGAACTAAGATCCCATATGCTGCACAGCATGGCCGAAAAAAAAAAAATCTGGGAAATGCAGTTTCTTACTTTCTAGCCTCTGCCCAACATAGGAAAACACTCTAGGAGGAGGCAGAGGGAGCCAGTTGTATCAGTTGGCTTTTGCTGAGTAAAAAAGCTACCCCAGGGACTTCCCTGGTGGCGCAGTGGTTAAGAATCCGCCTGCCAATGCAGGGGACGCGGGTTTGAGCCCTGGTCCGGGAAGATTCCACATGCCGCGGAGCAGCTGGGCCCGTGCGCCATGACTGCTGAGCCTGCATTCTAGAGCCCCCGAGCCACAACTACAGAAAGCCCATGTGCAGCAACGAAGACCCAACACAGCCTAAAATAAATTTTAAAAATTTAAAAAGCTACCCCAACATGTAACAGACTAAAATAGCAACCACTTATTTAGCTCACAATTCTGTGGGTTGGTGATTTGGGGCTGGGCTTAGTTAGGTAGCTCTCATCTTATCTGAGCTCATTAATGACTTTGAAGTCAGTTGCCAATTCTGTTGGGAACTGACTGGCCTATGATGGGCTCAGCTGAGATGGATCATCTCTGCCCATGTGGTCTGTCATCCGCCAGCAGGCCAGCCTAGGCTTGTTTTCATGATGGCTGGGCAGGTTTCCATGAGAGAGCAAAATGCTCTTTAGGCCTAGGCTCCAAATGGTACATCATTTCTGCCACATTCTATTGACCAAAGCAAGTCACAAGGCTAGCCCTGATTCAAGGGGAGTGGAAATAGACTCCACCTCGTCCAGAAGGTGAGGTAAATTCACCCTGCAAGGGTGTGATTAAACGGTGGGTTGAAAAGTCAGGGTAATCTACCACACTAGTCCACAGCCCCACCACGCCTCCCACTTCTGGAACTAGCCAGCAAATCCCAAGTACTCAGATCCTTTTTTTGGGCAAAGCAACAAGATTCCCTGTACCTTCCCTTTTCTTTCCCTTTCTTTATCCTGTTTCTTAGGTTCCTTAACTTTATTTTCTAAATCTTCTAATTAATTTTTAATGTAAGGAATAACATTGAGAACTCATTCTTGATACCTGTTCTTCCTGGTTTTGCTTTATGGATGTGATATCTATTTTTTTTTTTGCGGTACGCGGGCCTCTCACTGTTGTGGCCTCTCCCGTTGCAGAGCACAGGCTCCGGACGCGCAGGCTCAGCGGCCATGGCTCACAGGCCCAGCCGCTCCGTGGCATGTGGGATCTTCCCAGACTGGGGCACGAACCCATGTCCCCTGCATCAGCAGGCGTACTCTCAACCACTGAGCCACCAGGGAAGCCCAGATGCATTTTTTTTCCCATCTGAATTGCAGAATCCCATGAATTCTATCCATGAATCCCTTTAAAGTCTGTGGCTTCCAAGTCCCATCGTTGTCCCAATAATGCCCAGACAATAACAATTTTTTCTTGATTCAGGATCCAACTTTGATCACCCATTGCCTTGAGTTGTCATGTTTCTTTGATCTCCTTTAATCGGAAGCAGTTCCTCAGCCTTTCACTGCCTTGGTATTTTTAAAGACTGCAGGTCAGAATTTTCCTCTATTTGGGTTTGTTTGGTTTCATCCTCCTGATCAGATTCAGGTTAAACACTTTTAACACTCAGAAGTGAGACTGTGTCCTTCCTGCACATCAGGAGGCACAGGATGTCCATTTGTCCCATTACTGGGGATGTTCACTTCAATCACTTGATAAATGGGGTGGCCTCGAGTTTCTCCACAATAGATTTACTATTTCCTCATTTGTAACTAATAACTAATTCACTGAAAGGCTACATAAAAGTCCTGTTCCTCATCAATCTTTCACTGACTGGTTTTAGCATCTCAGTAGAGTTCATAGATCTTCTTTGTATAGACACAATGTATTTCTAATTATGTCGGATCCTAGGTATTTTGTATTTTTGTCTTTATCCTGAATGAGATCTTGTCTTTCATTATATGTACTAACTCATTATTCATGGACATAGGAAAGTTTTGTGTTTTTTTTTTTTTTTTCGGTATGCGGGCCTCTCACTGTTGTGGCCTCTCCCGTTGTGGAGCGCAGGCTCCGGACGCGCAGGCTCAGCAGCCATGGCTCATGGGGTCAGCCGCTCTGCGGCATGTGGGATCTTCCCGGACCGGGGCACGAACCCATGTCCTCTGCATCGGCAGGCGGACTCTCAACCACTGCGCCACCAGGGAAGCCCCAGGAAAGTTATTTTTGCTGATCATTTTGTTATCAACCACCTACCTTAGGACCTCTCCGGATCAGAGAAGGCTCCTCTTGCCCAGGACTTACTTTGTTTTTTGTTTTTTTAAGACTTTTTTTTTTTAATTATCATTTATTTTTGGCTGCGTTGGGTCTTCGTTGCTGAGCGCGGGCTTTCTCTAGTTGTGGTGAGCGGGGGCTACTCTTCGTTGCGCTGCGCGTGTGGGCTTCTCATTGCAGTGGCTTCTCTTGTTGCAAAGCGCGGGCTCTAGACGCGCGGGCTTCAGTAGCTGTGGCATGTGGGGTCTAGAGTGCAGGCTCTGTAGTTGTGGCGCACGGGCTTAGTTGCTCTGAGGCATGTGGGATCTTCCCGGACCAAGGCTTGAACCTGCGTCCCCTGCACTGGCAGGCGGATTCTTAACCATTGTGCCACCAGGGAAGACCCTTACTTTGTTTTTATCACATGGATATTACAGGGCCACATGAGCCAGAGACCTATCAAAGGGTTTTAATGTCCTTTTGCTTCTGATTAAGTATCAATTATAAACAATGCCCAGACAGTAAATGCTCTGCTCCCAGCTCTAGCTGAAGGTGGAATCTCTGCTGGTCCAAAGACTTCTGGGCCCTCAAGCTTGTGTGGTTTGTACAACTAGGGTGGACAAAGCTACCTCTGGGTGACTTTCAGAAAGAGCAGGAGTTCTGACCACTTTTTTACTCACCTTTCCTAGGGGCAGAAATCATAGGCCTGTAGTAACGGCCAATCATAACTCTAACCTCTTTCAGAACACTGAGGGGAAAGATCATTCTTATTCATTAATAGAAATGTGAAAGCAAGCTAGTGTAACTCATAACTTCTGAACACAGAGGGCCTTGCAGCAGGAAACTTGCAGATGCTACATGATGTTTCCTTTGCTGCAACAAGCAGCTTATCACCTGGGAAAGGGACTTGTGATCCTGGGCAGTACCTACCTTGAGAGATAACACAGTCTATTGTTTCTATCTGCTTCCCAGGAGAAAGAAAAAGTTGTTACTTGGTGATGTTGCAGAATCCTTGGCCCCAAGGGGCTTCTATAAACCACCTATTCATTCATGCATTCATTCATTCAATATGAATTCATTCATTCACCTGGCCTGCTATGTGCCAAGGTGTTAAGTATAATGTAGAAAACAGACAATATAAACCCTCTTGGAGGTTATAATCTGATAGGAAAAAGAAACATTAAACTATAAAACTCACAAATAAACACATATAATGGGGGTGGGGTGAAGAAAGCTATTAAAAATTAGTACAGGAACTTCCCTGACAGTCCAGTTGTTAAGACCCCAAGCTTCCACTGCAGGGGCTGCAGGTCAATTCCCAGTCAGGGAACTAAGATCCTGCATGGCACGCGGTGCAGCCAAAAAATAAAAAGATATAATAATGTGAGTGTACTTAATGCCACTAAATTATACATGTAAAAAATGGTTACAATGGTCAATTTTATGTTATGTATATCTCACAATAAAAAGAAGGAAAAACAGTTTTTAGTAAAAAAGAAATAATAATAATAAAGCAGAAGGGAGCAACCTGGAAGTTGATGGGAGGCCAAGGACCAGCGGGAACTAGGAGTGAGAAGACCCCCTTGGGGGGAATGGTCAAGAGACTGAGGGAACACAAGTGTCTAACAATCAATCTTAAGTTTTTTGCTCTGTGATTCTATAAGATAACTCTCCTCTATCCCCCTAAATTTTAGTAAAAGTCTGCTATACCCAGATACCTGATTCTTTGGGGGCCTGCTATGTGCCAGGTGTTAAGTATAATGTAGAAAACAAGAGACACAATATAAAAGAGCATGTATTCTTAGCAGACACATCAGGGCAGAGAGAAGGGAGGAGCCACGTGCACTGAGACCCAAGTGAGAAGGACAATGCCGCAAAATCAGAAGATGAGAACAAGTGATGGCCAGGAGACACATATGATGTGCTGGGGCAGTACCAAGTAT
>RJWK010027575.1:0-26350 GCA_004363435.1 Platanista minor
TTTTTGGAGAGGTTTTTTTTTTTTTTTTATCATAAATGGGTGTTGGATTTTGTCAGAAGCTTTTTCTTCATCGATTGAGATTACCATATGGTTTTCCTCCTTCAATTTTTTAATATGGTGTATCACATTGATTGATTTGCGTATATTGAAGAATCCTTATATTCCTGGGATAAACCCCACTTGATCATCATGTATGATTCTTTTAAATGTGCTGTTGGATTCTGTTTGCTAGTATTTTGTTGAGGATTTTTGCATCTATGTTCATCAGTGATATTGGCCTGCAATTTTCTTTTTTTGTGACATCTTTGTCTGGTTTTGGTATCAGGGTGATGGTGGCCTCGTAGAATGAGTTTAGGAGTATTCCTCCTTCTACTATATTTTGGAAAAGTTTGAGAAGGATACATGTTAGCTCTTCTCTAAATGTTTGATAGAATTCGCCTGTGAAGCCATCTGGCCCTGGGCTTTGTTTTTGGGAAGATTTTTAATCACAGTTTCAATTTCAGTGCTTGTGATTAGTCTCTTCATGTTTTCTGTTCCTTTCTGGTTCAGTCTTGGAAAGTTGTACTTTTCTAAGAATTTGTTCATTTCTTCCACGTCGTCCATTTTCTTGGCATGTAGTTGCTTGTAGTAGTCTCTCACGATCCTTTGTATTTCTACAGTGTCAGTTGTTACTTCTGATTTTTCATTTCTAATTCTGTTGATTTGAGTGTTCTCCGTTTTTTTCCTGATGAGTCTGCCTAATGGTTTATCAATTTTGTCTATCTTCTCAAAGAACCAGCTTTTAGTATTATTGATCTTTGCTATCGTTTCCTTCCTTTCCTTTTCATTTATTTCTGATCTGATCTGTATGATTTCTTTCCTTCTGCTAACTTTGGGGGGTTGTCTTTGTTCTCCTTTCTCTAATTGCTTTAGGTGTAAGGTTAGGTTGTTTGAGATTTTTCTTCTTTCTTGAGGTAGGGTTGTTTTGCTATAAACTTCCCTCTTAGAACTGCTTTTGCTGCATCCCATAGGTTTTGGGTCGTCGTGTTTTCATTGTCATTTGTTTCTAGGTATTTTTTCATTTCCTCTTTGATTTCTTCAGTGATCTCTTGGTTGTTTCGTAATGTATTGTTCAGCCTCCACGTGTTTGTATTTTTCTTTTTTTTTTACAGTTTTTTTCCTGTAATTTATATCCAGTCTCAGTGTTGTGGTTGGAAAAGATGCTTGATACAATTTCAGTTTTCTTAAATTTAGCGAGGCTTGATTTGCGACCCAAGGTGTAATCTATCCTGGATAATGTTCCACGTGCATTTGAGAAGAAAGTGTATCCTGTTGTCTTTGAATAGAATGCCCTATAAGTGTCAATTAAGTCCCTTTGGTCTAGTGTGTCATTTAAAGCTTGTGTTTCCTTATTTTCATTCTGGATGATCTGTCCATTGGTGAAAGTGGGGTGTTAAAGTCCCCTACTATGATTGTGTTACTGTTGATTTCCCCTTTTATGTCTGTTAGCGTTTGCCTTACGTATTGAGGTGTTTCTTTGTTGGGTGCATAGATATTTACAATTGTTATATCTTCTTCTTGGATTGATCCCTTGATCATTATATAGTTTCCTTCCTTGTCTCTTGTACTAGTCTTTATTTTAAAGTCTGTTTTGTCTGATAAGAGAATTGCTACTCCAGCTTTCTTTTGATTACCATTTGCATGTAATATCTTTTTTCCATCCCCTCACTTTCAGTCTGTATGTGTCCCTAGGTCTGAAGTGGGTCTCTTGTAGACAGCAAGCATATATACGGGTCTTGTTTTTGTATCCATTCAGCCAGTCTGTGTCTTTTGTTTGGGGCATTTAATCTGTTTACATTTAAGGTGATTATTGATATGTATGTTCCTATTACCACTTTCTTAATTGCTTTGGGTTTGTTATTGTAGTTCTTTTCCTTCTCTTGTGTTTCCTGCCTAGAGAAGTTCCTTTAGCATTTGTTGTAGACCTGGTTTGGTGTTGCTGAATTCTTTTAACTTTTGCTTGTCTGTAAAGCTTTTGATTTCTCTGTCTAATCTGAATGAGATCCTTGCTGGGTGGAGTAATCTTGGTTGTAGGTTTTTCCCTTTCACCACTTGAAATATGTCCTGCCAGTCCCTTCTGGCCTGTAGAGTTTCTGCTGAAAGATCAGCCGTTAACCTTATGGGAGTTCCCTTGTATTCTATTTGTTGCTTTTCCCTTGCTGCTTTTAATAGTTTTTCTTTGTGTTTAATTTTTGTTAGTTTGATTACTATGTGACTCGGCATGTTTCTCCTTGGGTTTATCCTGTAGGGGACTCTCTGTGCTTCCTGGACTTGATTGACTATTGCCGTTCCCATGTTGGGGAAGTTTTCAACTGTAATCTCTTCAAATATTTTCTCAGACCCTTTTTTTCTTCTTCTTCTGGGACCCCCTATAACTTGAATGTTGGTGCACGTAATTTTGTCCCAGAGGTCTCTGAGACTGTCCTCCATTCTTTTCATTCTTTTTTCTCTCTCTTTTTTTTTTTTTTGCGGTACGCGGTCCTCTCACTGTTGTGGCCTCTCCCGTTGCGGAGAACAGGCTCTGGACGCGCAGGCTCGGCAGCCATGGCTCACAGGCTCAGCCGCTCCGCGGCATATGGGATCTTCCCGGACCGAGGCACGAACCCATGTCCCCTGCAGTGGCAGGCGGACTCTCAACCACTGCGCCACCAGTGAAGCCCCATTCTTTTTTCTTTATTCTGCTCTCTGGCAGTTATTTCCACCATTCTATCTTCCAGCTCACTTACCCGTTCTTCTGCCTCAGTTCTTCTGCTGTTGATTCCTTCTACAGTATTTTTAATTTCAGTTATTTGTGTTGTTCATCATTGTTTGTTTGGTCTTTAGTTTTTCTAGGTCCTTTTTAAACGATTCTTGTATTTTCTCTATTCTATTTCTGAGATTTTGGATCATCTTTACTGTCATTACTCCGAATTCTTTTTCAGGTAGTTTGCCTGTTTCCTCTTCATTTATTTGGTCTTATGAGTTTTTATCTTGCCCCTTTGCCTGCAGGATATTTCTCTGTCTTCTCATTTTGTCTAATTTACAGTATTTGAGGTCCACAGGCTGCAGGGTCATAGTTCCTCTTGCTTCTGTTCTCTGCCCCCGGTGGTGAGGTTGGTCCAGTGGCTTGCGTAGACTTCCTGATGGGAGGGAGTGGTGCCTGTGTTCTGGTGGGTGGAGCTGAGTCTTTTCCCTCTGAGGAGCAGGGCCATGTCAGGTGGTGTGTTTTGGGGTGTGTCTGAGCTTAGTGTTACTTTAGGTAGTCTGTGTGCTGATGGGTGGGTTTGTGTTCCTGTCTTGTTTGTTGTTTGGTGTGAGGCGTCCAGCACTGGGAGCTGCTGGCAGTTGGGTGGAGCCAGGTCTTAGATTCAGATAGAGGCCTGCATGAGAGCTTTCGGCAGTTAATCTTCCCTGGGCTGGGAATTCTCTAGTGGTCCATTATCCTGGACTCAGTGCTCCCACCCCAGAGCCTCAGGCCTGACTTCTGGTCAAGGGACCAAGACCCCACAGTTCACTCATCCTGGCAATAAAGGGGATTAAAAAAGAAAAGAGTAACAAAGTCCCAGACAAATGGTAAAAAGTAAAATCAAACAAACGGAAACAAGGAAACACACACACAAAAGAAACAAAAACAGAACCAAATAAATCAAAAAGAGAACAACCAGACAAACAAAAGAACCCAAGAACGAAATCAAAAATTAGAAAGCTGACAAAAACACAAAAACAAAAAAACAAAACCAAAGCAGAGTGCCAACTGAAGACTGAAGCAAAGAAGCAAAAGAAACCGCCAAAACTGATTAAGAAAAGAAAAAGAGAAAGGGGAAAGAAGACAGAAAAACAGAAAAGCAATGGAGAAATAGAAATTTAAAAAAAATAAAATAGAAGATATATTAAAGAAAAAGAAAGACAAACAAAACCCTAGAGAAGTGGTAAAAACAATAGCAAACAAACAAAAACAGAAACAAGGAAACGCACACATGTAAAAGAAGCAAAAACAGAGCCAAATAAAGCAAAAAGAGAACAACTGGACAAATAGAACTCAAAATCGAAATCAAACAATTAGAATTAAAACTAACAAAAACACATAATCTAAAAACAAAACCAAAGCAGTGTGCCAACTGAAGAATAAGGCAAGGAAACAGAACAAAGCGATAAAAATGATTTTTAAAAAATAATGATAAAATAAAAAGAGAAGAAACACAGGACAACAGAAAAGCAAAGTAGAAAGGGACATATATTAAAAAGGAGAAAAAAATAAGGGAAAAGAACACAGAACAACAGAAAAGCAAAGTAAAAATAGAAATACATAAAAAATATGTTATAAAACACAGAGATCCCAAAAGACTAAATAAAAAAAATACTAAAACAACAACAAAAAAGAGAAACAAACAAACAAACAAAAGCCAGATCCAACAGCAGAATGAATCAAAACATAAGAAAATTAATAGTAATAACTCTGTTTCCCTGGGGTCTCTGCTGTAAGTGTCCTTGCACACACCATGAGCCACAGCCTACCTCTCCCTCCCCAAAAGGCTCTCCTCTGCCTCTGGGCTGGTCTCTGGACCTGCTGTGAGCCCGGTGGGCACCACTCAGACTCTGATCTGACCCAATTTCTGCGTCCACAGCTGCCAGAGCTAGGCCGTTTTCATTTGCAGGAATGCTCATTATCTACTCAGATATTTCATAGATGCAGGGTCTACCTAGCTGATCACGGGGATTCAATCTGTAGCTTGTACAGCTGATGGAAAGATTTTCGATACTCTTCCTTAGTCACCTCGTCCCTGGGGTTCAGCTTTGGTTTTATCCCCACCTCTGCGTGTGGTCCACCCACAAGAGTGTCGTCCTGAGGCTGCCTTGGAGCTCTTGGGTCTGCCCCTGTGAGGACAGGCTGCAGAGATGGTATGACTGCTTGGATCGTGGGAGCCCCAGCGACACCAAATGCACAAGGAAGCCAACGGCCACAGGCACAAGAGATATGTCCAGTGAGGGCCTTTTCTGGTGCCTGGTGCAAGTCGCATGAGGGCCAGCCCTGGCCAGACATTTTTTTTTTTTTTTATTGCCCTGCACCTGGCGCGTGAGGGCCGGCTCTGAGGGAGCTTTTTTTTTTATTGCTCGGCAGCCAGCGCTTAAGAGCCAGCCCTGAGTGGTCTTCTTTTATTGTCATCGGCAGGCTCTGGTGTGTGGGGAGAGAGCGGTTACAGTAGTGGCTCCTCCCCCTGCGTGTGACTCAGCAGTAGTGCCCTGCTTCCATGGCAGTCCTGTCTTCCTCTGTAGGCATTCCCTCCCGTCCCCTCAGTCCATCTCCCCACAGCCAGCAGCAGTTCTCACTCCGGGCCTGTTCTCCAATCCCCACACACCAGTTCCCTGCCTCCTTGCACACCTGTGAACACACATCCCAGTCTGGGACACGGAGGGCTGTGGTATGGACCATCTGTGTATTTCAAACTCTGTCCCATCTGCCACAGATCAGCCACATCACCCTCTTCTGACAGCCTCAAATGCTTCCCTTCTGTCCCAATTGATTTCCCTGTAGGAGAGGGGTTTTCCCGAATTTGGGAATCTCTCCTCTGCTTCAGCTCCCCCGCCCCAGGGTGCAGGTCCCATCCCGATTCCTCTCCTCCTCCTCCCTTTTTTCCATCCTACCCAGTTATGCAGGGATCTTTTTAGTCCTTTCCGGTGTCCAAGGTCCTCTGCTAGTTTTCGGCCGGTGTTCTGTGAGAATTGTTGCATCTATAGATGTATTCCTGATGCATCCTTGAAGAGAGATGAACACGTCCACCTACTCCTCCACCATCTTGAATCTCCCTCCTACCTTTATTTTTATTTTTATTTTTTTTAAGTTCTAGTTTTTGGCTTCATTGGGTCTTCTTTGCCACACGTGGGGTTTCTCTAGTTGTGGCGAGTAGGGGCTACTCTTTGTTGCAGTGCACAGGCTTCTTCTTGTGGTAGCTTCTCTTGCGGAGCGTGGGCTCTAGGCACGTGGGCTCAGTAGTTGCAGCACACGGGCTCTAGGGCTGAGGCTCAGTAGTTGTGGTGCGTGGGCTTAGTTGCTCCGTGGCATGTGGCATCTTGCTGGACCAGGGCTCGAACCTGTGTCCCCTGCACTGGCAGGCAGATTCTTAACTACTGCGCCACCAGGGAAGTCCTCATTCAAATCTTTTGTCCATTAAAAAATTTGGTTGTCTTCTTTCAAGTTATTTGTTGTATGCAAACTCAACATGTATAAAGAACTAGGAAAGTTCAAAGAATTGGATTTTTGAGTACCTGAAGGTTAAATAGGTCTATAGCCTGAGAAGGCTGAAGAGGTGGGCATAGTCCCGACCTTGTAGAGCAGCTGTCGCCAACCGTTTTGGCACCAGGGACCAGTTTCATGGAAGACAGTTTTTCCTTTGGCGGGGGTTGGGTGGGGTGGGGGGGTGGTTCAGCTGGTAGTGCGAGCGATGAGGAGTGACGGGGAGCAGCAGATGAAGCTTCGTTTGCTCGCCTGCCGCTCACCTCCTGCTGTGCCAGTCCGCAGCCTGGCAGTTGGGGACCCCTGTTATAGAGCTACATTGTCCAATATGGCGGCCCCTAGCCACACGGGGCTGTGGATCATGTGCAATGTGGCTTGTCCAATTTGAGACGCACTGTATAAATATTGCAAAATGATTACCACAGTAAGGTTCATCAACACCTCAGTCACCTCACATAACTATGTATTTTTTGTAGTGATAACATTTAAGATCTACTTGAATTATTGATTACATATTGAGATGACCATATTTTGGATAGATTGAGTAAAATTAAATAGAGTATTAAAATTATTTTTACCATTTTGAAACTTTTTGAAAAAATATGGCTAGTATGAAATTTAAAATTGAATACATGGTTCCCAATATATTTCTGTTGTATAGCACTGTTTTAGAACCTTGACCATCAGGAATTTGGATCTTTATTTGCAGAGAAATGGGAAGGCATTTTAAGCTTGGGGAAATTATGACCATTTTTTTGAAAAAGAGAAATGTAGTGTGGAGAATAAATTAAGTAGGAAGAATAACTGGGGTGGGCAGCTTTGCAGTAGTCCAGATGAGAGATGATAGTCACTTGGTGGTGATTGGGAAAAACAGCTTTCTGCTCAGTATCTCTAACATAATTGCACTTTTGGAGAAAAAAATTTTTTAAAGGTATGTAGGAGGGTGTCAAGGCAAATATCAAATGGAATGTCCTTCACAGGGGAGCTAAGATCCTAGGCTGTTCTGTGTCTAAAGTGAAGATGAAAGGTTACTTGGGGCACATACACTTGCTCAAGGAAGAGCCACTTAAATGGCAACTCTAGACTCTGCAAAATGTGCACTAGAGCATGATACAGATTTGGCTTTGACCCTGATTGAGGCGAACCACTGGAGTATTTTGAGCACAGAAGTGACACGGCCATCGTCATTGCCTTAAAATGTTGTTGTTATTGTTGTTGAGGTATAATTGACGTATAACATGATATTAGTTTCATGTGTACAACACAGTGATTCAATATTTGTATATACTGTGAAATGATCACCACAATAAGTCGAGTTAACATTCAAGTCATTGCATTTTAATTATAAGATGTTGCTGGCCGCTGTGTTGGAAATAGACTGGAGGGGGCGAGGGTAGGAGAAGAAAGACCATTTCGGTAAACAATTCTTAATTGGTAAGCATTTTCATCGTTTCTAGTTTTCCCTAGCTTTAAACAACAGAGTAATCAATGTTGTGCAGTAATAAAGTTATTTATTTAAAATAATAAAGTAAAAGGAGTAGTGTAATTTTATTACATCCTTCCTTTACTTTCTTAAGATAAATTCCAAGAAACGGAAGTCCTGTTCAATGAGGTCATATGTTATTATGGCTTTTGATATATTTATATTGCCAAATTGCCTTCCAGAAAGTTGGATCCAATTTATAATGCTGCTTCCTGCTACTAATGCCAGCCCTTGGCAGTAGTATTACTCCTTCTTAAACTTAATCGAGCAGCAGCTCCAAGTATGGCTTTAATAATTCTTATATAAATTAGCTCATTTTTTTTTCTCCCATGAAACACCTCTCCCCAGCTTCCCCTAATTCAGCTTTTCCATTAAACTTTGGGTAAATTATATAGTCAATCTTTTCTGGTTAGTGCCGACAATTTATTAAGTTTTTCTTGTTCCTACAGGTGGAAGAACCTTGTCAAATTGGTAGATTATTGATTTCTACTTTAATATTTTTTAAAGGAATTAAATGACAAACTCAGAAGTTTAGAAGAGGAAGTCTGAGTATTTCTTTGAACTTATTGTTGGATATTAAACTTTTGGTGAATTTTTAATCAGGAATCTCATAAGTGCTAAAACCCTAAGAAAAACCCATTACAAGTTGGCTTAATAATGAGGGCAGTGTACAATTTACATTTTTTGGTGAAAGTGTTTTCAGAAGTACTTCAGGATTGAACACTGATCCTGGAGTTTTTCAGAATGAAGCCTCTTTTCCAGAGATTTTTTTTTTTTTTAAGCTGAGAAGCCTTAATAAGCAATCTAGAATTCTTTGTTGGGAGAAAAAACATAAAGGCAAGTAAACTACAGTATGTTTATAAATGTGCATGCATATATTTAAATGTAAGTTCTTTCTCTCTGTTCCCTGGAGAATCACTGGGTGAAATTAATTTTAAGAGACCATTGACCAGGCCCCTCGAAAGTTAAATTAAATTGAGGAGTGCTACTGCAATTTGATTACGTTTTCATCTTTTTGGATTCGTCATCTAGTATAGATTGAAGTCCTATTTTCATACGTCTGTATAGGTCACCTGAAAGTCTTGTTCAAAATTCTAATGTTTTTCCCTCATGAATAATTTCTCTCACAAGGTAACCTTTGTCTTCTATGCACATAATAGAGGTGTTTATATAGAAATAGCAAAAGAAAATGGATTCTCTTTTGTGACATATTGAGTTATAAGATAGAATTATGCTTTGGTACTCAGCAGCTGATCTTTTCTTTTTCCCACCGTTGAAGTTGAGAAGAGGGTTGACCTGCTATTGTCCTTGTGTGGAGGGTGGAGAAGCCAGGCTCCCAAACAGATAGGAGGAAGGGGTGACCACAGACATGGTGAGGTTTAGAGCTAGTCAACAACCAAGGAAAAAAAAATTTCTGTCACAAACCTGCCCCTGAGGTCTCCCATTTCTGATATTAGCCCTTTCCTTGTGTTAAATTGCTCTTCACTGATTCTTCCAGAATTTTCTCCCTCCCTCCTCCAGTCCTCCAGCTTTGCAGCTCATTGTGTCATACTTTACCACCTGCTGCTCTGTGTTGTTGTGCTCATCTCCAGGTGTGTGTGTCACTCTTCTTCCTTGACAAAAATGTATCTTCAGGCTGCCTGCCATTCTTTCTAGCTCTATTCCTGCATAATTCTTGGTGATTTATTTTTTTATTTTTTAAATCCTTCACTGATTATTTATTTATTTATTTATGTGGTTGCACCGAGTCTTAGTTGCAGCTTGCTGGCTCCTTAGTTGCCTCATGCATGTGGGATTTAGTTCCCTGACCAGGGATTGAACCCGGGCCCCCTGCGTTGGGAGCACGGAGTCTTATCCACTGCGCCACCAGGGAAGTCCCAATTCTTGGCGATTTAAACACACCTGATTCTCATTATGTGTGGTAGTGATGTTCCATAAAGTAACAAGGAACACTGAATTAGTGAGCACTGAGACACTGCCATGTCCTTCCAAGCTGCCTGTGTCCAGGGAAAGCAAGTCCTTGGCCTTTGATGTCTGTGGGGAGGGCGCCCTACTTGTACCCAAGATTCAAACAATGACAGATTCCTCAGGTTTAGAATGTAGTAGATATAATGACATTGGGATCGTGACTGTGAGGAAAGGGTTCACTTCAGCCCTGGGCTGATCCCAGCCTGCCTGTGAGAAGGACTTCAGTCCTTTGTCTCCGCAGGCTGCAGCAATCAATGAATGTGGCATATTGTGCCTGTTCCGTTTGTTGTGAGCCCTTGGTCTGGGAGACTGCTCCTGGACCAGGGCTGCTGGGGGCTGGCATGCAGGTTTGGGGCCTGTATCACTGGCCCCAGTATGAAAGATTGTCGGGAAGCTGTAGCTGTGGTGCCTCTGTGTCACGGCGACCTATCCACACCCTGGATGTCATTCTGTGGCAGGCTTGCATTTCCTGCGTGGGTGTGGGGACAAAATAAGCTGTGCACTTGGGTACCTGTTGAGTGTCGTATGAGTTTCCTGTCACTGCTGTGACAAATGACCGCAAACTTGGCACCTTAAAACAACATAAACATGTTACTTTACAGTTTTGTAAGGTAGAAGTCTGTCACGTATCTCACGGAGCTAGGATCAAGGTGTCGGCAGGTCTGTGTTCCTTTCTGGAGGTTCTAGGGGAGATTGCATTTCCTGGCCTTTTCCACATTCTAGAGGCCGCCTGCATTCCTTGGCTTTAAAGTCAGCAACGGCGGATTGAGTCCTTCTCACGTTGTATCACTCTAATCTCTTCTGCCTCTCTCGTCTACTTTTAAGGACTCCTGTGATTGCTTTAGGCCCATCTGGACAATCCAGAATAATCTCCCTATTTTAAGGTCAGCTGATTATCAACCCTAATTACATCTACAACTTTAATTCCCTTTCTCCATTTAACATAACATATTCACAGGTTCTGGGGATTAGGATGTGGACATCTTTGGGGGGCCATGATTCTGTGTACCACAGGTTCCTGATGAAATGAAGATGCTGTTCCCTGTCCTCTAACCTTCTACAAAGGGATGTAAATGGAGACGAAAGCCTGCAATGTGTCTTGAATCTGATTGCCAATTTGAATCTGCAACCACTACTGCGTCAGTGTCCATTAGAACACAGTTTTGAGAGGGCGGATTTTTACTGCGAGCCCTTCACATGTTCAAGCACAGTTTATTAAGTCTCTGTAGGAGGCTACTGTTCTGATAACTGACTGATTTCTTAATTGTGTAGCTCCCAGGATATCTTTCCTTTTCAAAACCTCTGAAAATAATTCGGAGATGCTGGGTAATGGGTTTCTGGGACTCTGATAACTATTCAGATCTCCTGATAACTATTCAAATCTCCAAAGCTTTAGGACTTTTTGTGGCCAACAGAAAGAATTGAAAGCTACTGTTTTCTTTTAGAGGAAAAGTGTTGTTTTTTGGTGGTTTTTTTTTTTTTTTTTTTTTAAACCCTTGTGATATAAATTTTAAATGAAGCCAGTATGCTAAGCTGGGCTGCTGTAAAATGATTTTCATCATTGCATTCATTGTGTCAACCCGATCTTTGGCTCCAAATATGCTGTTCTTGTAAAAATTTTATTTCAGCTGTCAGGGTAATCAAAATGGTTTCAAAAGCTCTCCCTGAATACTGAATTGAAATAAAATAATAAAATATGCTGTTGAATGTCAGATTCTACAGAAGGAAGATACCAGATATGGGCAGGTTTTGCTTTTTTTAAAAAAAGTCGATTTTATTAACTTCTTTATTTGGTTATAATTTTGAAGAGACTATTCCCGACATATACAGCTTCAAAATCAGTCAAGTGGCTTTCAATCCAAAATTGGATCTGGGACTACATAATTAAACAGAAAGGACAGAACAATATTTCATTTATTGAAGTTCTCTTTTGATGCCACAGTTTATGTCGTATGACGGGAGTTTTGTAATGTTGTTGGATTGCATAGGCAGAGAAATAAAATGATGGCTACAGGTTTTATCCTTTAAAATTTTGATACTACAGATCTGCGTTTCTAAAACGCCGAGAGCTACAGATGTCTGTAAGCTACATGATTTTATTATTCTGTTACAGTGTACAAATGTTGTCGATGTTGCGGACGACACAGATGTGGAAATGAGGATCAGATTTGGGAGAGAACTCACTGAGTAGCCAAAGGACTATGCAAAAAATTGTTCAAAGGACGCTCGCATTTTAAAACATTACCTAGCAAAGTCATGGTTCACAACTAAAACAGTCCAAGATCATGAGGCCAGATCTTTTCAGAGACATCCTGAGGATAAAAGTACCAGGTTTGCTGTTGTGTGAGTTGGCTGCTCCAGAGCAGCTGGGGGAGTGTTTTCATCCTCCTCACGTCTCTTCTTCAGTGAAAGCCTCTCGACAACCTCCCTGTCTGTCCCAGGTTCCACCTCTGACTGCTGCTGTATTTGCACCTCAGAATTCCTTCCCACCCTTGGTGTTCATTCGTCCATCCATCCTTCTATCCAACAAGCTTTTGTTGAGTACCACTTTATAAGAAGTTAATTATGAAAGAATCGATGGAGTTGGGAATGATGTTGATCTGCATTACCTAATCACTCAGACCTAGGGAAAACTTCAGGGAAAAAGTGAATTGATCAACTCAGTAATTTCAAGGGTCTGGGTCTTGCCGTCATTCATTCTTTGTTTTTGGTTTTTGTTTTGATGTGAATTTTATTTTATTTATTTATCTTTTATACTTCTTATTAATTATCTATTTTACACGTATTAGTGTATATATGTCAATCCCAGTCTCCCAGTTCATCCCCCCCAACCATCATTCATTCTTGCTGACTACCTTTATGAGTTGGTCACTGTGTCAGGCGCTGGCAGGGTATTAAGACAAAGCAGACGTCAGTCAGTTAGCAAATTGCAAATGGGGATCAGTGAATTGGAGTGAGGATGGGGGAGGTAGGAAGGGGGAGAGGGTGGGCTAGGAAAAAAGGGGCTATAGATAAAGTTGTGAGGTGACTGGAACTTTCCATCACCATTTCATGTGCCTACTATCTGTTAGTAGCAGCCCCCTCAAATTTCTAGGACATTCTATCGCTCTGTAACTAGTGAGGGGCCCTTTCCCTCCCAACCCCACTCCCATTCTCCACCGGGGGACCTTGGCTATCTCTGTCTCCAATCTCTGGATTCATCCTTTTCGATACGTCTCACCTGTATGTTATGTCTTATGTCGCACTCTGTTATGGCAGAGTCCTCTTCTAAGGGCCATCTTTCCACTCGATTAACCAGGTAATGAAGATGCATAAGAGGGGACATTCCCCCTGCAGGCCATACAGCAACGCTAGTGGCTCTGCTGGAATTTAGCAGATACGCAGGTCTTTCACTTCCACACACACACACACACACACACACACACACACACACACACACACACCATGTAAGTGGTTACCTTTTGGTAGTCTTGATAGGAACTTTGCCAAAATACTGCTCCCGATTCAGGAGGGGCCAGTAAATGGCAGGAAGAGTGCGTGAAGCTTCAGCTGCAGTGTCATTCTCTGCAGTAGGGTGCAGTGAATTCAGATACAACAATAGTAGAACACATTGCAAAAAATGGCCTCAATACTTTTCGGCTCCCCTCTTCAAGAGATGGAGTCTGTCTCCCGGTCCTTGAAACTGAGGCTGGCCTGGGGACTTTCTGTGACCAGTGACATCAAGTGAGTTCCAAACCAAGGCATCAAGAGGCCATGTGGCTTCTGCTTTTGTTTGTCTTGGAACATTGTGACCACTGTGTGAAGAAACCCAGGCGATCCTGCTGGATGATGAAAGGCACATGGCTCTGTCGCTCCAGCCTGCCAACCACCCAACATATGCGTGAGACCACCTTAGATCACCCAGCCATCATCTGTCCATCAGCTGACTCCAGAAGCACACAGAAGTCCCGCAGGGATCTTCTGAGCCAGCCCCGATCAGAAGAACAACAAGCCAACTCCCAGAATCATGAGCTAAATAAATGGTAGTTGTTTTAATCCACTAGGAACTGATATGAGCAGTCATATGAGGTGATTGTGATCCTGTTTGTAAACAGGGAGAATGGGATGGATTCAGCAATAGAGTGGAGTGAGATCTGTAAAATTTGACTTTGTGGCCCGAAGAGGAGAATAAGGGAAGAAAAAAAGGATGTGGCGATGCACGTGTCTAAAACTACCCAGAAAACACAAATCTCTTGGCAGTATTTGCTGCGAAAAATCCAGAGTCTTTGAATGGGTCTGAGTATCTTAAACACGCCTACTGGTATGAAGGAAGATAGCGCCGATTCTAGATGGCGCTCAACTTTTATGGTGTATGTCCCAGGTCACGTCATACTGAGATTCAAAAGTTGGTGGCCTCGGTTGGTATCTGTTTATATGTATGATATGCCTGAGGGCCATTATTTGTTTCCGGAAAAGAGAGGGAGTTCTTTGTTACTCTGTGTGACCTGAGTGCAACTGAAGCCCTATATGGCTCAGTCTCTGAGCAATGTTGCCTTCAGAGAAACAGTATTGTGGCAGCAAAACATAACTGACAGCAAATCACATCTGTACTCAGCCTCTTGGGAAAAAAAAAAAAAAAAATGCCAAAGGGGGGAGTAAATTCTTAATTCTAGCAAATCTTAAAAGACCGTCTTCTTTAGACATCTTTATTGTTCTCAGTCTTTCTATAATGCCTTATAACAGCACTCCTAAGAACTCTCTGGAAGTGGCTCAAGAAAATATAAAATGTTCTCTTCCCCTTTTCTCTTTAGTCTTTGAAAACTCTTCCCCGAAGCCAAAAGGCACAGCTTTTTGGTCTCTTGACTATGAGTCCCCAGTCGAGTGTAGAGCTAAGTATCTCTTTCTTGTCCTGTCCTCTAAACTCTACCCTCACCACGGTGATACTCCCTCATTCACCACCTTTCTTTTCCATCCCTAAGTTGTTCATACACAGTCATACCTTCCTAAAGCTAGCGCTCCCAGTATCTGACCCTCTGTGATACATTTGGGCCTCTGGGGTGGGTAATTCTGAGAATCATCTCATTTCCCAGATTCCACGCTCCATAGGAGAAACTCGGCGCTTAACTCTCAAGATTCCTTCCTCTTTAGAAACCGGCGGAAAGTGGGAAGGGCTGAAATATTCTTATGTGAATTTGGATTATGTAAATATGAAATAAATGTGGTTAAAAATGTACTTACAAAGTCTTACCTCTGGAACAAAATTTGAACTAATGTGACCCTCCCCAAATGAGGAAAAAAAAAAAAAGTCCGTAATCACGTATGTTTAAAACTGGACGACTGAGTGAATCGAAAGCTCTGTGCTGTTACTACGGTCGCTGATAAACAAAACTACATGATGCTATTCTTTGTCAGTCCTACAGGAAAGCTATTCTTGAATTATAGAAGTTTTAATTATGAAAGGTGCTCTGAAAAATACCCTAGTGTAAACTGACTTCGATATTCTGTCCTCTTGTGTTTGCTTCTGTGCCCGAGGTGCAGGGAAGGGGACTGGGGAAAACTAGGAAAGGAAGGAGGCTCAGGTATTGAACCCTCATGAGGAAGGGGGGGACCAGACACTCAGCGTGCTGCTTCAGGGTCCGCGTGACAACGGGCATCACTGTGAAAGGATGAGAGCCAGTGTCCCCATTTCTCCGTGGCACCCAGGACCACTCTGGCATTTTCAAAACTGGCAACTCTGGACCAGGAGGAGTCATGGGCAGGGTTGTTCCAAGATGTCCATCCGCCATGTCAGCATTGAGTCTCCCCCTAGTGGCTGCATTAGCAAAGACACTGATGGAGGGAACCGGAGGAGAAAGGACTGTGAACATGGCAGGTGCTGACTGGCTGACAAGGTGGTCCATGGGCACAGGAGAGGCATCTTTTGAAGGCTTTTATTGATATTTTGGGGTGGGAGGATTTTTTTCAAGGGTCTGTGTGAGCAGGAAGAGTTAGATGCAAGAACTTTGAGATGCTGATGATAATCACCCTGAAGTTATGGACAGGCTGCTTTGACCTTGGGATTCTTATGATACTTGTCCACACTGGTATGGTGGTTTTGCTCCTTATTCTCTTTGAGGGCTTCAGCTGTTTACCTACTTAACTCCCTAAACCTCTGATTCCTTGCTTGTAGAGTGGAGGCAAATAATTACACTTACTTTAAGAGATTTTTGTGAGGATTCAGTGGGCTGATGCAGGGAAGGAGCTCCACCTTGTGCCTAGCCTACATTGTCAGCGCTCAATAAATGTGAGCTCTCGTTGTGTGGTCATCACATCCACAGTCTGAAATGTACTCTCTCAATTTTATAGAACCCTTGGAGTTGCTAACATGACCCGCTGACTGGACTACCTTGATATCATCGGTAACTTCTGGGTCTTGGATCCCTCCTAATCTTTATTTTTTAAAAACATTTAATTTATTTATTTGGCTGCGCTGGGTCTTAGTTGCGGCACGTGGGATCTTCGTTGCCTCGTGTGGGATCTTCACTGTGGCATGTGGGATCTTTTTTAGTTGCGGCATGCGGGCTCTTAGTTGTGGCACGCAGGATCTTTAGTTGCGGCATGCGGACTTCTTAGTTGCGGCATGCATCGCATGCGACTTCTTAGTTCCCTGACCAGGGATCGAACCTGGGCCCCCTGCATTGGGAGCATGGAGTCTTAACCACTGGACCACCAGGGAAGTCCCTCTTCTAATCTTTAATGGTTGATGTGGCAAGAGGACACAGCTCATGGTTTCTTCTTAATCTCAGGCCCTCTGTAATGGGAACTGTCATCACAGTTGACATTTTCTAATTTTCTGCCACATCTTCTGGGAAAACAGTAACTTCTTACTCAGGGGAGATGGTATTTTATCAGGCAAGTTGAAGCCATTCTGAGAGAAGAGCAATTACCTCTATGTTCTTGTTCACTGACCTTTGGGGAAAATTACTGCTGTTTGCTTTTTTCTTAATTAAATGGCAGAGAAATTCTGTAAAAGCAATTAATAGAACTCTTTAATTCTAGCTATATTAAAGCCTATTTTTCTGTCTCTATTTACATCAAAATGGCAGGTCAAATGAATCTTTGGAAGTATGACTAGGGGTTTCCATGGCAACCAGGTAGCAAGAAGGGAGGAAACCGAGTTCTGGGCTACTGGTACTTTTCTCCCACTCATTGGGGACCCTAGAGAATCCGTCTGTGGATGGCGTCTCTCTGTGTCTCTCAGTGCACCCAAGTCCCGAGCTCCAAATGCCCCTTTCTACTCAAGGTGGGGCCGGTGGAGGTCGGGGTGACTGCTGATAGCAAAAGGATTCCAATGAACAGTAATACCATAAACCGGATCATATTTTTCCGTCCATGAAATGCTTTTATTTACATTATTTTATATAATCGTGTTATCACTCTAAGTTATCTCCATTCTAAAGGTGAGGAAGCAGGTTCAGAGAGGTGAAGGGGTTTGCTCAAGTCGAGTGGCAGAGCCAGGGTCTGTATCATCCAACTCTAAGAACAATGGCCATTCCTTTGGGCCGTGGTCTATGCCAAAACCTCAATTATTATATTATTATAAGAAGTGGCGCTCCGGCGGCACAGTGGAGTGGATGGGGGTTGTGTTAGTTTGACCTCTCACGTAAAGCATCTTCTAATTTTTGTTGGGGATGAGAGAACTGGTTGCTGATTGGAGTTGGCTGGACTGCGTGAGTATCCTAGACTTTCAATTATGATGAAATAACGTTGCAGTTATTTTCCAACTTTAGAAGTATCTCCCTCCTTTCCTTTCTACTTCAAGCCTGCCGCTAAGCATTTTTTTCTCTGGAAGCCTTTTTGGCTCTCCTGCTTCCTTTTCATTCCCACCATAATCCCATAATAATGAACGGCCACCTTAGATCCCAGTGTATCAGCTGCCTCCTTTCTGTCTTCTTAGTTTCTTGTCTTTATTCCAATGCATCCTACACATAGCAGCATGAATACTTTCTTTGGCTTTTCTTTGGATTAGGTCACTCCCATTCTAAGGAGCGCAGAATACCTCTCAATTACCTCTTGAATAAAATTAAACCTCCTAATTATATACGCTGAAGTCCTCAGCCTGTAAAGTCTTCCACCTAATGGCCCCCTGCCTGCCCTTCTCCACTTGGGCATCCTACTCCAGCTTCATAAGACCATTGACACCCGCAGTGTGCGTTTATACCCGCTTATTAACCGTGAGCCTTTGCACATCCCACCTCTCTTGTTCACAGTGCTTCCCCTCTTCATTTTACCAGGAATATAATTGGTTTAACTTCGTTTAACTCAGTGTTTCTCAAATTTGTTTTCCCATGGACGACTTTTGCTCACAAGATGGCCTTTAAAACGGTGCTGGAGAGCTTCTGTCTTCTCTTTGCTCCTCCAGGTGTGCCCTCAACCCTCCCTCCCTCGGCTGTGTGTTCACGAGGGAGGCTGACCTCTGTCATGGTTACAGTGAATCTAGATGTTGCTCTGAAGGTATTTCGTAGATGTGGCTAACCTCTACAGTCAGTGCACTTTAAGTAAAGCAGATTACCCTCTATAATGTGGGTGGGCCTCGCCCGATCAGTTGAAGGCCTTAAGAGCAAAAACTGAGGTTTCCTGAAGAAGAAATTCTAGTTCAAGATTTCACTATCAGCCTCCCACCCCAGCCCCAATCACATGAGCCGATTCCTTACAGTTAATCTCTCTCTCTTTCTCAATATTGTTGATTCTGTTTTTCTGGAGAGCCCTGACTGATACACACCTTAACTTCTGGGTTGGTTTGGCCAGTAAGGCCTCTACCTGCAGGTGATTAGAGGAAGTAAGGAGAGTCAGGTTACGGTGTTCATTCTCTGGATCACGCTCTGCTGGGTCACTTATATTTGGCTGTGTCTGTGGACAGAACTCCCAGCTCCTATCTGGAACCTTCTCCCTAGGACTCTTTCCTTCTTGGTTATGGGTTCAGTAAATTGTTCCCCCCTCTTTCCCCTAGGGATGGTCACAGCTCCCTGCTGTTACTAGATCTGGGGGCCCTGCTCTATCTCTTGTGGTTTCCCTACACTCTGCCCTCATCTCTGTGAATAGCCCATTGGTAAACCTCCCTCAAATCGCCCAATTTGAAGTACCATGTATTTCCTGACATAACCTCGACTGATATGAGACTAGTGTTCCCAGGAGTGTACTTTGGGAAACTATGCTTCAACTTCAACGTTTCTCTTACTAGGGTGGCAAAGTTGTAGGGTTCACGGTTCCCCAAAACAGCCTGGGGAAAGTCAGGACAGACATCATAGAAGAAGAGGTTCACGGACTAGGAGCTGAATCATGGATGGGTTTAGTTCAGCTGGAGAGAAGGTGGGCATGGTGACAGAGTGAAAACTACCACTTGTGGACTCGACAATTATAAAATCCTTCTGCACATTTTATCTCATTTGATCCTCTCAACAATCCCGTGCGGTGGGCAGTTACCCCGTGGCACAGATGATCAGAGGAGATGAGCAAATTAGAAGGGTGGGTTGGCAGTGCAGTAGAAATCCGTCTAATTAAAGTGGAGCGTTCTTGCTGAAAAGTGGGGCAGAAAAAGGTTTCCAGAGGTCCGGCAGGGCCAACCTATGCATGATCCTGAGGGTGGAGGCGAGGAGTTTGATTTGATGTAAGAGACTGCAGAGAGCTTTTGAAGGATTATTTGAAATTTTTTAATTGACTCTATGAATAATACATGTTCATGGTAGAATATTTAGGAAAGTAAAGTGTAAAGAAGAAAACAAACCTCATCCATAATTTTGTCACCAAGTTACGTCTTTGTTTTATCCTCTTAAAGCTTGAGCTAGATCAACGTTGTGTGTGTTTTGTCCATCTGACACAGCGTTTCTCAACTGTGGCACTATTGACAGGATAATCCTTTGTTGTAGGGGGAGAGGGTTGCCTGTGTATTATAGGATGTTTAGCAGCTTCCCTGGCCTCTACCCACTAGCTGCCAGTAGTGCCCCTCCCCCCAGTTGTGGTGACCAGCAGGGACTCCAGACATTGCCAAGTGTCCCTTGGTAGGCAGGTCATCCCCAGTTGAGAATCTCTGATGTTACTTTACATTGTGAGCATTTTCTCTCACATCACTGATAATCGGAGAAAAATCCATACCATACTTTACTTACTCATGGCTTTGTTGGTTGGATGGTTAGCCTGTTATATAAGTATATAAATGTGTATTAAAAATATGTATGTATTGCCATCACGAACAACACAGTGATGAGTGTCCTTGAATATAAATCTTGAGTTGGATCTCTGATTACGTCCTTAGGACCAATTCCTAAAAGTGCATTTCTGAGTCAAAGGGCATGAGCGTTTCGGGACTCCTGGTATATTTTTCTGAAAAAGTGCCTTCCAGCTGGCTTGTGTTTACGGGGACAATCCTGAGTTTAATTTCTATTTCTCCAGTGTCTTGTTTTCTCAATTTTCAGCTCCGATTCAGTTTCCCAACCATGTCAGAAAGTCATTCAACTTTGTGAAGAAAATCTGTCTCGTTCCCTCAGAGAGGCAGGGCGAGAAAGAAAAGAAAACGACTTTCAATAGACTTTTCAATTTTCTAGTTTACAACCTCAAATTCGCACTGTATATAGCTGAGTCTGCCTTCTCATTAGCATTATAAAATAGATTGTTACTATTGTGCTCTCCCAGGGATGTAAAACTAGAACAGGAATCCAGTCCAACTCTTCCCCCAACTACTTCTGTGATCTTGGGCAAATTGCTTCATGTCTCTGAACCTAACTCTCCTCCTTTCTAAAATAATGTGGTGAGAGAAGATGATCTCTCAGGGCCTTTAGAATTCTATATATTTGCGTTCATGTGACGGGAAGAAAAGAAACAACTCAACCAGCAACAAGTTGGGGCCCTGGAGTCTTCTTTTCTAAAATAATATAATTAAAAAAAGGCAAAACGCAACACTTGTATGTGTATCCCAATCATTAATGAACTTTGTTACCTTTTATTATGTTGCAGCCCTTTTGTTCACCAATCGCCAGAATTTTCCTGAAGTGCTGAATGCTAAAAGGGCAGAGGTAGACTGCGGATGTTTATATAGGGCTGTTGTCGAGACAGGAAGAGCCACAAATTGGCTTTACCCGTGACATAATATACATCATTGTTATCTACAGATGTTAACGATGAATATGTACGTGATAATTCTATAAATATTGTATACATATATATATATATATATATATATGTATATATATATAATCTATCCATCCATATATCTGCTTATTGAGGGTCTTCTCTACAGGAATGGAAGTTCCATGAGGGATAGACTTTGTCTGTCTTGGGATCCATCTTGGGATCCTCAGCATCTAAGACAGTGCCCAGCACTGGTACCTGCTCCATAGGTAAGTGAAGAACAGATACATAAATGAATAAATAAGGGCGTCACTTGTCAAAAAGACAGGAAATAACAAGTGCTGGCGAGCATGTAGAGAAAAGGGAACCCTTGTGCTTTCTTGGTGAGAATGTAAACTGGTGCAGTCACTGTGGAAAACAGTAAGGAGGCTCCTGAGAAAAATAGAACTAGCACACGGTCCAGTAATCCCACTTATGGGTATAAATAAAAAAGAAAGGAAACCATTATCTTGAAGAGATATCTGTGCCCCCATGTTCAGTGCAGCATTGTTTACAGTAGCCAAGCTATGGAAACAACCTAAGTGTCCATTGATGGATAAGTAGATAAAGAAAATGTGATGTATATATACAGTGGAATATTACTACCCATCCACGAAGAAGAAGGAAAATCTGCCACTTGCAGCAACAGTGATGAAACTGGAGGGCATTATACTAAGTGAAATAAACCAGACAGAAAGACACACACTGTATGGTATCACTTATATGTGGAATCTAAAAATAAATAATAAAAACTCATAGAATAACAGAGAGTTCAACTGTGGTTGCCAGAGGCTGTGGGTTGGGAGATACTGGTCCAAGGGTACAAACTTTGAATCATAAGATGAATAAATTCTGAGGCTATAATGTACAGCATGGTGACTATATTTAATAATTCTGTACTGTATACTTGAACTCTGCCAAAAGAGTAGATCTTGGCATTCTCAGAAAAAGGGGAAAAAAGTAACCACGGAAGGTAATAGATGTGTTAATGAACTTGATCATGTTAATCATTTCACAATATATGTGTATATCAAATCATGACATTGTACACTGTAAATATGTTACAGTTTTTTTTTAAATTATACCCCAGTACAGCTGGAAAAAATAAATGAATGTGTGAACTGGTTATCTGTGCAGCACGTACAAATATGTCATGAATACAACTTAGTAACAGGAGTTCTCTGCTTGTAGTTTTGTGTCTGTGGATCTCGAACCCTGTTCATGTTGCTCAGAATGTGTCCCCTGAAAAGAACCCCACCAGATGTAGCTATTTTTCAGTTAACTAGAATGATGGAACCATACTTGTGAATGATTGACTGAAGGAATGAATGGAGAAATGAAAAAAAATGAAGGAACAAATGAGCTAACACAGGTAAAATGAACTTGGCTAAAAAAATAATCTAGTTTGGATTATAGCATTTTCCTTCGCCATCATGTAAATGCTTTTATGAAGACAGTTTTGGAAATAAGCTCTACCAGTGAATGTGATTGTCATTTATTAGGGCAGAGATTCATGAAAGCAGATGCTGTCGATTTGTTTTTTTATCACTTAAGTTGTAGATGAAACGTGTTCATAACTACATTAACAAGAAGGATGATGAATCTACAGATGCAGATTATCTATCTATCTACTTATCATCTATCTGCAGGTAAAGATACAGGAGAGAGGGGGCCCGATTCAGGACTGCAAAACGAGAACTTTGAGCGCCATTTGCCGCCTCACTTGTAAAATGAGAATGGAAATTCTGTCAAAGACGGTGAAGGATGGCAATGATTGCAACACATTTGCGAAATACGAATAGATTTTGCGAAATTATCATTGCAGTAGCAGTGATAAGCAGTTTCAGACTTAGGTTAGAGAATTCCATTCAACTGTGAAGTTGTAGACAAGCGATTCCAAAGAGCACCAGATTTCAGCACTGTGTAACTGTGTGTAAAATTTGTTCCAGAGGTTCAGCAGGGCCGAGGCATAGGGCTGTAGCTTTGCCAGTTGTTTTCAAATGGGCAGTCAGGGCATATGGAGCAGTCAAGGCGTATGGGGCAGTCAAATACTCAGAAGTATCAGTAGGGCTTCCCTGGTGGCGCAGTGGATGAGAGTCCGCCTGCCGATGCAGGGGACGCGGGTGCGTGCCCCGGTCCGGGAAGATCCCACATGCCGCGGAGCGGCTGGGCCCGTGAGCCGTGGCCGCTGAGCCTGCGCGTCCGGAGGAGCCTGTGCTCCGCAACGGGAGAGGCCAGAGCAGTGAGAGGCCCGCGTACCGCAAAAAAAAAAAAAAAAAAAATCCTGTTTTCTAATATGGTGAACATCTATAACTATAATCCAGTTAAATGAAAGCTCTTTGTGGTCCTCAAGGGATCCCAAGACCAGACCAGAATGTTTGATAAGCACTGTCTAGATCATTTAGTGATATTTGAGCTACCAGGCCCAGCTGCCGGCACGTGGACTCATGAGCAAACAAAACAGTGGCTGTTTTAAGTCATGAAGTTTTGGGGTGGTTTGTTAGACAGCAACAGATAACTGATGCCCTGTCCTTAGATGCTCTAGTCTGAGAGCACTTCATTTAATCAAGTGGTGCTCTGCATGCTGTCCTTGAGAGGGTGGTGGTGATAAATCTGTATCTGGAAAAGACTGGAAAAGAAGCAATTGGTTATTAGGAGCCATGTTTAGTACTTAATCACTTGTTAAAGGGTGAATTCTATTCACTGCCTTTGAGTCTCGCACACTACTGCAGGAGGCCATAGCAGAAGGAGAGTGTAGAATGATGGTTACCAGGACATGAGGGAAGGGAGAAGTGGGGCTATATTAGTCAAAGGGTACAGAGTTTCAGTTATGCAAGGGGAATAAATTCTGTTTTTTTAATAATAGCCGATGTTTTATTTATTTATTTTTGGCTGCGTTGGGTCTTTGTTGCTGTGCGCGGGCTTTCTCTAGTTGCGGCGAGCGGGGGCTACCGTCTGTTGCGGTGCGCGGCCTTCTCATTACAGTGGCTTCTCTTGTTGTGGAGCACGGGCACTAGGTGCACGGGCTTCAGCAGTTGTGGCACACAGGCTCAGTAGTTGTGGTGCACGGCCTTAGTTGCTCCATGGCATGTGGGATCATCCCGGACCAGGGCTCGAACCCGTGTCCCCTGCATTGGCAGGCAGATTCTTAACCACTGCACCACAAGGGAAGTCCCAAGGTGAGTAAATTCTAGAGATCTAACGTACAGAACGGTGAGGATAGTTAACAGTACTGTATCGTATACTTGAAATTTGCTAAAAGGATAGATGTTAAATCTTCTCAACACACACGCACAGCGATAACTCTGCAGAGATGATGGATATGTTAATTAGCTTGATGCAGTGACCTTTTCACAAGATAGCGGTATATCAAAACATCATATTGGACACCTTAAATATATACAGTTTTAAATGTCAAAGATATCTCAATAAAGCTGTTAAAAAAATAGTGTCACTTCATTAAGAATGAAAAATCCAGAGCAAATGCTAAACTTGACAGGGTGCTGGGACAGTGGATATATAAACTGGCCTGTTCCAAAACAAAGAGTATGTGTTGTTATTTTATCTCTAACCCACCATCAGCTGGAGATACGTCCTGGGTGACCCGGCTTGTGGTGGTGGTGGTGATGCTTTTGAAACATACCATGAGAAGCCAGGAGAAGTATCAGTAGCATTGAATAAAATTGTAAGTAGGTTCAAGACATTAAAACATTAGGTAGGTTTTTTTAAAAAGAGAGAGAGAGAGAGAGAGAGAGGGTTTCCCTGGTGGCGCAGTGGTTGAGAATCTGCCTGCTAATGCAGGGGACACGGGTTCGAGCCCTGGTCTGGGAAGATCCCACATGCTGTGGAGCAGCTAGGCCCGTGAGCCACAACTGCTGAGCCTGTGCTCCGCAACAAGAGAGGCCGCGATAGTGAGAGGCCCGCACACCGCAGTGAAGAGAGGCCCCTGCTTGCCACAGCTAGAGTAAGCCCTCGCACAGAAATGAAGACCCAACACAGCCAAAAGTAAATAAATAAACAAATAAGCCAAGCATTTGAAGCCCTTTAAAAAGAGAGAGAGAGAACGGTCAACAAGGAATATAGTCGATATTTTATAATAATTTTATATGGGGTATAATGTACATTGTATACCTGAAACTAATATGATATTGGAAGTCAACTATACTTCAATTAAAAACGAAGAATGGTTACCCTAGGCATTTAAAGAATCACTGAGGGAAGCATTTCGGGCTCCTTGTGAGCCGCAGGCAATCAAATATAGGTGGTAGAGGGGTATGCTCTAGCATCAGCTGACATGGATTTGAATTCTGATGAATCTACCACTTAGTAGTTGGGATTTGGGGCACATCATTTAATTCCATATGCCCTCCCTTCCCCTCATCTGTATCATGGGAAAAATAACTACCTTTGTCACGGAATGCATCCAGGGATTAAATGCATAATGTATATAATACGTCGAAAACAGTGCCTGGTCAACAGCAAGCACTCAATGCAAGTCGCTTATCATTATCCTCAGGCTCTTAAGATTGTGTTAGTGAATACAGTCTGTGACAACACTGGACTAGAAAAAACCACCACGGGTCACGCCCAGTATAACCTTTCTTGCAGCTTATGTGTTTTATTTTTTTAGGTTATATGTTCCATTAAGCAGTAATGATGGACACTGCCATTGCCATTAATGTTGGGTTGGTAGATCACACACATCAACACATCCGGTGAACATCACCAACCAAAGAAGCTGTAATCACTGGTTGGGTACACAACCGATGTGGCTTAAACAAATGGTTACTTAATATTTTTCACATACCAGAGAGTCTGGAGTTGGACAATCTCGGGCTGGTGGCTCCATAATGACTCCCAGGCTCCAGGCTCCAGCTCCTTCCTCAGCCATCCTCAGTGTGCGATTGCTCCTTGGGGGGCCGTAATCTGCTATTCCTCGCCCCCCAATGACTGTGCCCACATTGCAGGCATGAAGAAAGGCAGAGCAGAGAGTGCCCGGTGGAGGGTGCCGTATCTGAGTCCGCCGTGGTGCAGGGGCTCCCTTAGAAGCCCCGCACAACTTCCTCCTACACTTTATTGGCCTCAACTGTGTCATCTGGTTATCCTGTCTCCAAGAGAGGCTGGGGAAAGAAGTTTTCAGCTGGGCATATTGCCTCTTCCAGCAAAAGCAGAATTCTGTTAGGAAAGAAAAGAAGGAGTAGCTGTTGGATTGTTGTTTGTTTGTTTGTTTGAATTTTTTTTTATTGGGGTACAGTTGATTTACAGTGTTGTGTTAGTTTCAGGTGTGCAGCAAAGTGATAGTTTTATACATATATATATATATATATATATATATATAAGCACATATGTATACACATATATATACACACACATATATTCTTTTTCAGATTCTTTTCCCTTGAGGTTATTACAAAATACTGAGTATAGTTCCTGGTGCTCTGCAGTAGGTCCTTGTTGGTTATCTATTTTACATACAGTAACGTGTATATATTAATCCCAAACTCCTAATTTATCCCTCCCCCCACCCC
>RJWK010027576.1:0-26349 GCA_004363435.1 Platanista minor
CTCCAGGCTGTGTTCATGCCGCCAACCCCAGTCCTCTCCTTGCGCTCCGACCGAAGCCCGAGCCTCAGCTCTCAGCCCCGCCCGCACCGGCAGGGGAGCAGACAAGCCTCTCGGGCTGGCGCCGGTCGTCGCCGATCCTCCGTGCGGGAATCTCTCCGCTTTGCCCTCCGCACCCCTGTGGCTGTACTCTCCTCCGCGACTCCGAAGCTTCCCCGCTCCGCCACCTGCAGTCTCCGCCCGGGAAGGGGCTTCTCAGTGTGTGGAAACCTTTCCTGCTTCACAGCTCCTTCCCACTGGTGCCGGTCCCATCCCTATCCTTCTGTCTCTGTTTTTTCTTTTTCCGTTAGCCCTACCCAGGTACGTGGGGAGTTTCTTGCCTTTTGTGAGGTCTGAGGTCTTCTGCCAGCGTTCAGTAGGTTTTCTGCAGGAGTTGTTTCACGTGTAGATGTATTTCTGGTGTATCTGTGGGAAGGAAGGTAATCTCCGCGTCTTACTCTTCCGCCATCTTGTCTCTCTCCCCGGTTAGATGGCTTTTAGTTAAGCTTCATAATATGACAACTGATGAACAATATTTTTAAAATTCAGGTTTTACTTACCTTTGGTTGTGATTGTCCCAAACAGCAGTGGGGGCTTCACTCAGAACCCAGAGATCTTCAGAGTAAGATCTGCCAGAGAACCCTGGCATACACATCATGACACAGAATATAATTTCCTAGGAAAATCTATCTAGTTACACAGTTGCCAGACTAAAATTTAAATATGTGGGAAACACACTTGCTGTCCTTTGTTTTTTCTACAGCATATAATTATTATTCAGTGAAGTTTGTTTTATTTATCCATCAATAATTATAATTGCACTTATATAGCACTTACTCTGTGCTTAGCACAGTTCTAAGGATGTACATTATCATTTAATTTTCTCATATACTTTGTTTTCTAGGTATTGTTTTTTTAGGTTTATATTACATTTTTGCAGATGAGGAAACTGAGATGCAGGGAGTTCAAATGAATCTACTCTAGATGGTACAGCAAGCAAGCAGCAGTGCCAGTCTCTTGGTCTGACCATAGAATATGCACTTCTACCCACTAAGCAATGCTACCTCCTTATGAAAGATTCAAGCACTTTTTGACTCTGGGACTGAATGATAAATTGCTATTTTTCTAAACAAGAGCAATAAAATAATTTATTAACTTGTTCTGAAATGAATATCTCCCTTCCATTCAGAATTTGGTTTACCCACTGGATGATATATTTATATGTTGGCTTAAATATTTTATTTATTAAATGTGTAGAAATTGTGCTTTTCAGCCTTGGGACAAAATAATGCAGTCTAAAATGGCACACAAGTTTAGAGGGACTAGAGCCTAAACAGTGTTCCTGGGAAATCGGGCTAACGTCCCCTCTGCTAGATAAAAGAGCTGAATGCTTTTCACATATCCCAGATGTATCTATTGACAGCTCACACCTTTTTACACATAACACTTGCCTTCTGTTCCCTACTTGGAAATCAGGTAAAGAACAAAGTGAGACACACATCAGGCTTCCATTGCCACAGGGCATTAAAATGAGACCAAAACCAGTCTTCCAATTAGCTTTAGCAAGCTTATTTTCTTCTCGTCACGGAAACGCAGCTCCCATTGACATCAAAGGGAGCTATGTTCTGGAACAAAGAGGAGAATGGACTACCCAAGCACCATGGAGAAAGCTATATGTTAAGCTTCAGAGCATAAATACCCACTCTTACTGCATCACCAATTTCAATCAACTGTTCTTACATTTACAGTTTGGTTTATTGTCCAAATGGAGAAGTACTCCTTAATTTGCCAAACAAGAATCTCAGATTATAGATATGAAAATAAATTACTTATAATGCCAAGGTCATACCAAGTAGTAGTACTTCATTAGTCTTCCCTTTCCTCCAGGAGAGGCTGACCGTAGGTTTTAAATGTCATCTCCCTGTAGTTCACAATCTTACAGTGTACTCTTTTTATAATACAGTGTGATAACAAATGGCATAAAGTATTAAATATAAATATTCAAATAGTTTAATAATATCACAATATCATTCAATAATCAACTGCTCCATTGAGCCACTTGCATAGGGTAACTTTTCATTTCTCTTTTATATTTTGATCTTTAATTATTTGTCATGACATATTTGCTGATGTAAATAATTGAACAATGGGTGTATAGGAAATATCTGTCTACACACACACAGTAATCAGTATGAGAAAACCAACAATATTAAACTTCTTGAGAAAGAAAACATTTATGGTCACTTCCTTTAAAAATGTTAACCTGGGAATCTTTGCATGTTTTAACACTTATAGATAAATATTAGATAGATATAGATACAGATATAAAGGTATATAGTTACATAGACAGTTGTATATTATTTATAGTATTACTAATAGCTCATATTGTTATTCTTTGTATTAATTTGATATTGTTTATATAATGCTAGAATTATAAGTAAAGAAGTTCACGTAGCACAAATACGCACTTCCCAGTAGGATGGCTTCCAACTATCTACTGCAGATGAATTATCACTAGAGAAAAGTTCACTTCAGTCATGCATTCTAGGGGCTCATGAATTAAGTTAAACTTAAATGGTACAAAATGAAATCCTTGCCTTCAGCAGTATTTAGTGGTGGTGAAGTTCCTTATAATATTTCAATATTTATTAAAATTAATAATGAAATAAGGATAAGGAGATTTAGCTTATAAGTTCTACTTAGAAAGAAAAATTTAAGGGAGATGATGGTACTGAATCATCAAACTAAGAAATTTCCATTTTGCAGAATAAACCTGGCATATATAATCGACACAATCATCTTTTTTTTTTTTTTAACATCTTTATTGGAGTATAATTGCTTTACAATGGTGTTAGTTTCTGCTTTATAACAAAGTGAATCAATTATACATATACATATATTCCCATATCTCCTCCCTCTTGCGTCTCCCTCCCTCCCACCCTCCCTATCCCACCCATCCAGGTGGTCACAAAAATCATCTTTTAATGAAGTAAAATCAAGAGAATAATATTCACTTCATAATCTTGTTGTGAATATTGAATAGGGTAATTCATTTGTAGAGCTTAGAATGGTGCTTGAAACACCATAAGTGCTCCATAAGTGCATTTATTATTGTTAGTAGTAATAGTAATAATAGTTTATTCAACACCTTTTCTAATCACAAAATATTTAAAATATATTAATTACACAGAATATCAAAAGTGCAGTTCTCTTTATCCCTGCTCCTAATACTACGTGTTATAATCAATGAACTTCCCTCTACTCTTAGAGAAAACTTTGCCCCGACTCCAGAGAGCAGAGATGTCATTAGTCAAGAATTATCTCAATTACTAAAACAGGTAGAAACTTGACTATGTCTCCTCACTTCTTTTCTTTCTTCACTTCTTTTAAAATTCTTCAACTTTTCTGAATCTGTATCTTTCAACTCTTTTAGCCTTATTCTATGATTATTGTACTGTTATTTCATAGTTCAGACTACACAAATTCAAACACTTACAGAAGCTATTTTAGTATGGAGAAATGAGAGACAGAAATTGTACTTTCTTCCTTTGGAAGAGAATGGCAGCTATTTGGCCACCACAGCCATTTCCATACAGAAAAGTGGGTCCAACAGTTGCCAAATCTTCCAAATTCTCAAGGGAAGCCTGAATTCTATAATGCCATGGGAAATTTCTCTCTAGAATACACTGTGAGCTTAAAACAAACAAATAAATCAGTGGGCCACAGGGTAGCATGTTTGCTAACTGGTCAGAAATTCTCTCTTCTGTTTTCTGTAAATTCAACCTCTAATTTTTTTTAACCTGGTCATAAGCTTATGCCTTTTCATAACATTTTAAAATGCTTGAGTCTCTCTAATTTAAAACAAACGAAGAGTAAACAAATAGAAAACCTTCCTTCCTAGCACTTACTTCATCTTCTGCCTCATCTGCTTTATCCATTTCACGATCTTCTTGAAAGTGTACCAATACATCAATACCCCACAGTCTAACCACTCCAACAAAATTTCTCTGGCTAAGTTCTCCAAATTCTCCTGCACAAATTTTCTCAATATGTAAAGGCCAACTCATGCTTCAATGCTATGTCTGAATCTAGAAGTAAAGAAAGAACCATAGTTCGTGTGTGCCTGGGCACCACAGCCGCTGCAGGTCCTGCAATAGCTGGTAGGATGGAGGTGTGCCAGAACAGACCTCACAGGGAGAGACCAGGACAGCAGATCATGCTAAGATGTGAGGGGTAGTGTGGTGACCCTTTCCACTAAACCACCAAAGCCACTGAGGGCACTGAGGAGTTAATGGGTGTGGAGCAAATTTGGGGCATTGCTTCAATTGGATCTTATACAGGCACCGTGGTGGGACTAGTAAACTCTAACATATACTTACTTGCTCCTTGACTTGAAGTCCTGAAAATCTATTCTCCACAAGGAATGAGTGTATTATGTCTAAAATGAAATCTGATCATATCACTCTGGGTTAAAACTGTCCAATATTTCCCTATTATTCTCAGTCTAAAAGTCCATATGTCCTAAAATAGCCTGCAGACTCCAGCATGCTCTGTCCTCTGATCACTTGACTATCCTCTTCTCAAGCTCCCCCAAAACATGGATTGCTTGATGATTCAGCTAAATTGAACTCCTTTAAGTTCCTTGAAAGCCCCGTGCCCTTTTTTGCTTCTGAGTCTTTCTGAGCATTCTCTGCTCTGCTGGTACATTCTTTCTTTCTGTTTTCTCTCTTAGGACAGCTAAGACCCCTTGTTACTCTTTTTTTTTAAAGATGGGGTATAGGTGCTTTTGAGCTTGGAATTTAAAATATGACTTCCTTTAGACTTTTCCAACTGCTCCCAAGTAACCAGATGATCGCCCTATCATAGCACACTGTATTTTCATCATCTATTTACTTGCCAGTATCTGTCATTAGACTCTAAACTTCCTGAGAACAAATATTATGTCTCTGTTATTCACCATTGTGTTCACTGAGCCTTTGACATAGTAGGGGTTCAATAAATGTTTATGGAATCAATTCATGACTACCATCTAGTTGTAGGATCCTCTACAAAGTGACATGTTTTGAGGCCTGGCACGTGTACATTGGTACCATCCAGAGAACTTGGAAGACAATCCAAGTGCATGTTATAGAGGTATTACAGGTATTATTGAAGTATTAAAGGTATTATTAAAAGAATTTAAGAGGACTCTTCTGCTTTCTTCTTTTCTAATATACTATGTGTTTCTGTTTTAGGTTTTTTCCTTTACTCCTTTTTTTCTTCTTTTCTGTCTGGGGAAAAAATAAACCTGCTTTTTTTGATAGGAGCTGATTTAAACTTTACAGCCTTTGCTAGGGTGTAGCTGACACAAGAAGGCAAAAGTAAAAGTGATCACTCCTTTAGTGGGCAGTGCTATAGAGAAGCCAGTTGTCTTTCCGCTTGCCCTGGTGCTGCTCTTACGCGTTCTTTTAGTGCCTTCCTTGTCTAAACATTATCACCTTAAATTCTAATTGTCAGTTTATTTTTTCACCACTCCAACTAGCTGAGAACTATTTGAAGGCAGAGATTGATTCAATAACCCTGTGGAATAAACCTCTCATGCAGAACTTATACTAAGCATTTAAAGAATGTACAACGTGAAAGATGTAATAAAACTCTTCTGCCTAGAAGTAGCAAGCTATAAATATGATGACTATTGGTTAGAATTTAAAAAAGACATATACATCAGATATGGGTTTGATTAAATGAGCTTTAAGTATCATTTCTTCCAACTAGATGTTCTGTAACACTTTGTAACATGATAAATATGTTTATGGAAGGTGTATCGGATAATGTAAGGGTGGAAAATAAAGATCTATAAACCAAAGCAGAAAATGAAGACACAAAGTTAAGTCTGTTTCTTATAAGTGTAATTATTTTGTTGGAACTTTTTTTTTAACGTGACAATAAAGCAGATATGGGATTAGTTTATTCCAAGCTGAAGTTATTAAAAAACCTTCTGCTCAAAGTTTGTTTTCGATTTCTTCTTCTTTAACTTTGTATTACATTATAAATAATTCAAAAACATTTCAAATTTTCAGATTCAAATATGAACTCCTCAAGAATTATGCTGCAATTGCTAAATGGCACTATAAGATAAAATGGTTGGGCTGTGAATATGAGAAAACTGAACTCAGATACAGTTGTTCAAAGTTTTATGTGTTGAATACTGAATTATGAGTTATCAGTCATTCCTAAAAGGCGCATTTTATTTGGAATACTAAAAGATATTCCAGAAGAGACAGTAATTTGCACTTACACAATGCTCCAATGTATAGAAGCAGTAATGCTTATGGAGTGGAGATAAAATGCTATTTTATATTTGCTGAGTTCCGCCTATTGCTTAAAGTGGAATGAATCTGGATTTTAAAATTACTGAAGCTGATGAAATGGAAAATACAGGAATTATAAACAGTTTTGGAATATCAGATTGGACGTTGGAATTGTGTTGGGAAATACTCTCCCTTTATTCTGGTCAGGTTGACGTGAGAGCAACAGAGACACATGCAGCTTTGAGGCAATCCTGAACCAGTGATGAAGTCTCAATGAAGATAAATCACATGGAGGTATTAAGAAGTCATTAGGGCTCAGTTAGAGCTGAAGAAAATAACTGTAATATCTATCCGTCCTCTCCTTATTTGCCTCCTTTCCCCTCCCTCCTCCAACCCACTCACAAAAGAGTCAGTGGGAGTTTGCCTCCAAGAATGAGGATAGAAGTTGACCAGAGGCAAAACGTTTCAAGAAAACAGATGGTGCTAGAAGTGAAAAGACTGCTAGATTCTAAGACAATATTATCTGGTGTCCATTTTTTTTTTTTTTTTTAGCAGTATGTGGGCCTCTCACTGCTGTGGCCCCTCCCGTTGCGGAGCACAGGCTCTGGACGCGCAGGCTCAGCGACCATGGCTCACGGGCCCAGCCGCTCCGCGGCATGTGGGATCTTCCCGGACCGGGGCACGAACCCGTGTCCCCTGCATCGGCAGGTGGACTCTCAACCACTGCGCCACCAGGGGAGCCCCCTGGTGTCCATTTTTGAGATATCCCTTCCTTCATTATAGTTCTTGGTATTATAACCAAATTTCAGCAAAGTTGTATTACATGCTACAAACTGTGTTGTGAAGGAATGATGTAGAATCACTTCTTTGTCTGAGAAATGGTAGTATTTGGAGAAGCAATAGCCAGACAAGACAAGGAGAATCCTGGAAGGACACCGCATGAAGACATGATAAGATGCAAACAGGATCAATCTGCTGTACTAAAGAATTGTTCCTTGGGAACCCTCAGAAAGAGTAAGGAAGGTAAATCTATGAAAGACGCATATTTTTTGTAATCGGATAGGACCGGGGGCTTGGGCAATGTTATTTTGGTATTAGAGGAAGAGAAACTGTTTTGGCTGAAGGACTTTGGAAGTGTAAGCGCTGGATTTATGTGCATAGTATAGAGTCAATCAATCTACATAAACAAGCATTCATGCACTCTTAAAAATGTTATATTCCAAAAGTTTGCTTGGGTATTGAATGTTAGAAATCTGGATCATTATTCTCAGGCAAAGTTCCCTCAAAATCCTCTTTACTTTATTGATTATTTTTCCTAATCCTCAGTGCTTGGGTAACACATTACTGTCTCTTCCACAGTCTCTTGCTTTCAAAGCTTATTGACACAACATGGATCAAAACACAGTCTTGGACTTCCCTGGAGGTGCAGTGGTTAAGAATCTGCCTGCCCCTGCCCATTCAGGGGATATGGGTTTGATCCCTGGCCTGGGAACATCCCACGTGCTGTGGAGCAACTAAGCCCGTGAGCCACAACTACTGAGCCTACGCACCACAACTACTGAATCCCACACACCTAGAGCCCATGCTCTGCAACAAGAGAAGCCACCACAATGAGAAATGCAGGCACCACAACAAAGAGTAGCCCCCCCTCGCTACAGCTAGAGAGAAAGCCTGTGAGCAGCAATGAAGACCCAATGCAGCCAAAAATAAAACAACAACAACAAAAAACACAGTCTTGATTGTAAACCAATTGCTCTTTCTATTTTAAACTAGTTTTTTTGTTTGTTTGTTTTTTACAGACAGAATAGGACCAATCACTTTCTTAGGACTCACTTCTATCTTGACATAGGTCTTTCCTCCCTACACCTTTTTTTTTAACCTCAGTTTTGTAGGAAAATATAAAATGATGGTGAGTTGCCACTGGTGGAAATTTCTAGATTGAGAGAATCATCTGCAGCAGACCCTGATTTTTCTTGACAATTCAACAGAGCAGGGAGTTAGGGATGTCTAGCTGGGATGGACAGGTCAAGCTAGTAGCATTAATGAGGACAAGGGGAAAGGCCAGTCTCCAGAATCTCCCTAGATCATGATGAGAAGTAAAGATGGAGTGGGCAGAGGGACAATGTTAAGCTTCAGCCATTGCAAGGAAATATACGGAACGGCAGTAAAGAAAGCAAATTCCAAGAATTAGCTCTGATGCTAGAAAATTCTAAAACACTGTTCTTGGGAGCATGACTTGATATACTTACCACTTACACAATAGACTTAGCTATTCTCTCTCAGCAAGAAATATTTATTAGAACATTTTTCTTAATGTTGTTTTACACATGCTAGAGGCGAAAAATCTTTCTCCAAAAATTTTAGTTGATTAATCACATTTTCATTCAAGTGTAATTTTGACTTTTTTTAATTAGAAAACTTATTTTGGTACACCAATAAAAAATAGTCACTAACTTTGGTTTGTTCAACTTATTTTCTTTGGAAAATTAATATGATATCTTATCTCTGTGATATTATTTAAATGTTAATTGCAGTTAATGCTTCTAGAAACCTATACACCAGACATTCCTCTAAAATATAATCTTATCTTTCATGTGTAACTGCATATAAAACATTGAAAAGTTCATCTGTAATTATTGACCACCTTAAAGCTTTAAATATCCAAAAATAAAACCAGAAGGCAAACAAGTGGAGATTATTGTATTTAAAAGAAAGTGTTCAATAATATGAAGTTATTAGAGTACTGCTGCCAACTTAATGATATTAACTATATAAACATCTGAGAATAATTCTGCACTTTATTAGTTATCTTAGATTTCATATGTCATATTCATTAAATTGAAATTAAGAAATGAAGCTTGCAAGATGGTGCAACATATGCAAATCAATCATGTAATACACCACGTAAACAAAACTTAAAAACCACATGATCATCTCAATAGATGCAGAAAAAGCATTTGACAAAATTCAACATCCATTCATGACAAAAACTCTTACCAAAGTGGGTATAGAGGGAACATATCTCAACATAATAAAAGTCATTTATGTCAAACCTACAGCCAATATAATACTCAATGGTGAAAAGCTGAAAGCCTTCCCTCTAAAATCTGGAACAAGACAGGGATGCCACTCTAGGCACTTCTATTCAACATAGTATTGGAAGTCCTAGCCACAGCAATCAGACAGGAAAAATACCTAGGAATAAACCTGACCGAGGAGGTGAAAGACTGCTGAGAACTATGTAATAAAGGAAATTAAAGAGAATTCAAAGAAATGGAAAAACATCCCAAGGCCTTAGATCAGAAGAATTAATATTGTTAAAATGGCAATGCTACCCAAAGCAATCTACAGATTTAATGCAAATCAAATTACGCATGACATTTTTCACAGAACTCAAACAAATAATCCAAAAATTTATATGGAAGCATAAAAGACCCAGAATTGCCAAAGCAATCCTGAGGGAAAAAAATCAAAGCAGGAAGCATAACTCTCCCAGACTCCAGACAATACTACAAAGCTACAGTAATCAAAACAGTGTAGTATTGGTACAAAAACAGACATATGGATCAATGGAACAGAATAGAGAACCCAGAAATAAACCCAAACACCTACAGTCAATTAATCTTTGACAAAGAAGACAAAAATATAAAATAGGAAAAGGATAGTCTCTTCAGCAAGTGGTGTTGGGAAAGTTGGACAGCTGCATGTAAATCAATGAAGTTAGATCACACCCTCAAACCATGCACAAAAATAAACTCAAAATGGCTTAAAGACTTAAACATAAGTCATGACACCATAAAACTCCTAGAAGGTGGCATAAGCAAAACATTCTCTGACATTAATCATACCACTGTTTTCTTAGGTCAGTCTCCCAAGGCAATAGAAATAAAAACAAAAATAATAAATGGGACCTAATCAAACTTACAAGCTTTTGGACAGCAACGGAAACCATAAAAACAAACTAAAAAAACACACAAAAAAACCCTGAAAAGACAACCTATGAAATGGGAGAAAATATTTGCAAATCATGCGACAGACAAGGGCTTAATCTCCAAAATATACAAACAGCTCATACAACTCAACAACAAAAAAACAACCAACTCAATCAAAAAATGGGCAGATCTTAATAGACATTTCTCCAAAGAAGACATACAGATATGCACATGAAAATATGCTCAACATCACTAATTATTATAGAAATGAAACTCAAAAGTACAATGAAGTATCACCTCACACAGGTCAGAATGGCCATCATTAAAAAGTCTACAAATAACAAATGCTGGAGAAAGTGTGGAGAAAAGGGAAACCTCCTGCACTGCTGGTGGGAATGTTAGTTGATACAGCCACTATCGAAAACAGTATGGAGGTTCCTCAGAAAACTAAAAATAGAATTACCATATGATCCAGCAGTCCCACTCCTGGGCATATTCCTGAATAAAACTATAATTCAAAAAGACACATGCACCCCTATGTTCATAGCAGCACTATTCACAATAGCCAAGACATGGAAACAACCTAAATGTCCATTGACAGATGAATGGATAAAGAAGATGTGGTACATATATACAATGGAATATTACTCAGCCATAAAAAAGTACAAAATAATACCATGTGTTGCAACATGGATGTATCTAGAGATTCTCATACGAAGTGAAGTAAGTCAGAAAAAGAAAGACAAATACCATATGCTATCACTTATATGTGGAATCTAAAATATGGCACAAAGAAATCTATCTTCAAAACAGAAATAGACTCACAGACATAGAGTTCAGACTTGTGGTTGTCAAGGGGGAGGTGGGAGGGAGAGGGATGGACTAAGCATTTGGGGTTGGTAGATGCAAACTATTACATTTAGAATGGATAAATAACAAGGTCCTACTGTATAGCACAGGGAACTATTCTAATCTCTTGGGATAAACCATAATGGAAAAGAATATTAAAAAAATAGAATATATATATGTGTATAACTGAGTCACTTTGCTGTACAGCAGACAGGCACAACATTTTAAATCAACTATACTTCAATAAAAAAATAAAATTAAAAAAAGAAATCATCTGCATAAATAAAATATGCTTTGACATTAATTTTAAATATTAATATTTTAAATATTTTTACTAAAAAAAACAACAGAATGAGGTAAAAAATTTTGAAGTCCATTTTTCTTCTTTTGTTTTAAATTATTGTGCTACTTATAGTCATAGGAATATCCTAAAAATAGCAGGCAATTATAAATTTTCAAAATCTAGACCAACCTTCCTGTTATTTTCTCTGCATGTTGTGCTTCTTAGTTGCCATATGTTCAGTTTTCTAAAGGTAGACTTTCTACCTCTCAACAAACTTAACTTTTATTTTCATAAGTTCAAACAAGCTGAGTATCTTCTTGACAATTCTGGGTACAAGAGCTTCTCTTTTTTTACCGAAATATGTTCTCATAATATTTATGTTAATCTGACTGCACATATGGTCCTTTTTATTACTGAAGATGAACTAGATTGATAAATCTGAACTCTTTGCTGCACAATAGAATCAAACTTACTTATTCAAATTTTATAATATTCAACTCTGAACCATATTCAATCACAATGAATTTCTCTTTTCTTCTTCTGTTTCTAAAGTGATTTAAGGATTGATTAGATGTAATGTCACTGTGGTTTTAAAACATTTTTTCTCATATACTCCTGGATTTGTATACAAAAATTATTTCCGAACTTTTTCCTTATTGCCATGATCTGATTTTGTTCATGAATAGAACCGGTTTTCTTTAATCTCACTGAAGGTGAGGCTCATCTGGTTTAGGAATGTATATGTGACAAAGTTCTAGCCAATGACACAAAAAGGAAAGTCTTCTGGGGAACCTCAAGGACATCTTTTTTTTTCTTTAATAAAAATGTCTTGATTGGATGTAGCTGTCTTGTTGTGATAATAAGAAGGCCAAGAGGATCATCAAGATGCTAACTCAGAACTCTGAGCATATTAAGTTTATGTACGAGCCCAGCAACCACCAACCTTGAGATTTCCCAGTAAGTGAGGACTCAATGTCCTATGGCTTAAGCCACTGTCATATAAGTCTTCAATGAATATAAAAAACAACTCTCACAGGCAAATAGCTTAGATGTAGCTTGATATCATCTACAAATAGATGTAGCTTCAACTCTGATAGTTTGTACAGTTTAAAAACAAACAAGAGGGCTTCCCTGGTGGCACAGTGGTTAAGAGTCAGCCTGCCAGTGCAGGGGACACGGGTTCGTGCCCCGGGCCGGGAAGATCCCACATGCTGTGGAGCAGCTGGGCCCATAAGCCATGGCCGCTGAGCCTGCACGTCCGGAGCCTGTGCTCCACAACGGGAGAGGCCACAACAGTGAGAGGCCCGCATACTGCAAAAAAAAACCCAAAACAAACAAACAAGAAAAAACAATGAGATAGAGTAAAATAGGAGATTTTCCAAACAAAGAGGGAGCTGTCTGAAAAATATATATGCTATATGGGTGCAGTGAATATTAGGTGCCTTTATCATTGCATCTGACTTGCATACTGTGATAATCCTAGCTTAGGGCACTAGCAGCCCAGTGAGAAGGTGGGAAGCCAGTATGATTTGGCTGAAAGAAAATGGAATTAAAGCCAAGCCACCAGAAATGTGGTGTTAGTTCTAATCTTATTTTTCAGGAGTAATTAATAGCCTTTAAGAAACATTACAAATGCAAGATAGTTGACCTACATTGTGGCAAACAGTAGACATATTCTGGAAGTGCGTTAAAATAAATTTTATATTCAAATTAGCAATTCTTTAAGATAAATTATAGACATTAATACCTCTAGGTCCTCAGGATCAATTCTTTGTTCAGGTATATTATAGCTGTTAAATCTGTATATAGTCAGGATCAACACCCTGCAAGCCATTCTTAGCTTTTAAATTGGGACCTATATAAAATTTCAAGCCAGTGTAGTATGGTAGATGGAGAAAGCTGAGCAGAAACCCATATTCAAATAGTAAAATAATAGTTAATTTTATTAAGCTAGAATCCTTATAAAAACAATAACAATAACAACAACAGCAATGATCCAGAATGTCCTTTGTCCTTCTTGTTGCAATTCATCAACTGTGACCCTGTGACCAAGAGTGTGATACTAAACCATGAAGAAAATATGTCTGTTTATTTTCACCTATGATGCTTATAAACTCTTTTTTTCTTTTAATCTTTCTAATCTTTGAAAACAATCACTTTTTCTTTTTATCCTCTGGGTCACATACAGTATTGGTTAATAATAGCTGCCTAATAAATCTTTGCTGATATACCAACAAATTTCCAACCTCATTAGAAGTAAAAGTAAAATTGAAAGCACTGAGGTTCAATATTTTAACCTATTAAATTAGAATTTGTTTAAAGAAACTGCACAGTATTGTAGGAATTTGATGAAAGAGGCCATTTTTATCCACTGCTGGAAAGAGAATAAATTGGCACAAGCATGTACTAATTATGTATGTTTCCTCATCTGTAAAACAAGGAAAAGAATACTTAAGTTACATATAGGGATTAAATGAAATAATATATAAAAGCATCCAACACAATAGTTGGTATATAGTAACACTTAAATCCTGGTACCTTACAAAAAAAGACAAAACAGTAATAATTGGGGCTTCCCTGGTGGCGCAGTGGTTGAGAGTCCGCCTGTCGATGCTGGGGACACGGGTTCGTGCCCCAGTCTGGGAGGATCCCACATGCAGCGGAGCGGCTAGGCCCGTAAGCCATGGCTGCTTAGCCTGTGCTCCGCAACGGGAGAGGCCACAACAGTGAGAGGCCCGCGTACCGCAAAAAAAAAAAACAGTAATAATTGAACGTCTTTTATACTTCTTTTAAATTATGTGTCTTCCCCTTGACCATAAACTACATAAGACTGGATGCCTGTGTCTTCTTTACTGTTGTACCCTGTCACATTATACAGTACCTGCCACATTGTCAGTTAGTAAATATTCATTAACTTCATAGCGTTCATTTAGCTCTCCTAATTACTAAAGAGAAATTTCATATGCAAAACTGTACTGGTTATCACTGGGGAAATATAACACATTTTACATTCATTGAACGAGCATATATTAAGAGGTAGTGTGACATACTAGAAAAGCACAAGCTCTGAATTTGAAAGAAATACATTTAAACTCTAACTTGCTATCCACCATTCACAACTTATTCAACCTTTCTGAATCTCCACTGATATGTACGTGCCTCTAGAGTGAAGATGATCAATGTCATGGAGTTTCTGTGATATTAAATAGGAAAATATGCATTTAAAAAGGTCAAGCATTTACCTAAGCTACTCCATAGTATTACTACCTTAGTATCCATTTTGTTTGGTCTTCAACTGACACTGTTACAGAGTCCAAGCTTGTATTGCTTGCACTGCATGACAGACCAATAAATCAAGAGATGAGTTGTTGGGACAAGGAATAACAACTTTATTCAGAAAGCCAGCAGACTGAGGAGGTGGTAGGCTAGTATCCTGAAAAACCATCCGACCTGAGTTAGAATTCAGGCTTCTTTTATATTAAAAGAGGAGGTGGTGTGGTTGGTTGTTGCAAACTTCTTGGTGTCAGAATCCATTGTTCTTGCAGCTGTCCAGGTAGGTCAGGTCATGATATTCCTATAAACCTCCAACAAGACAAATGTTATTCTCTGTTCTGCAACTATTTATTTCTATATGAATGGAAAAGTGTTATACCTTTAAAGGTCAGAGGCTTGAAAATGGGCTATCCTGCATATTTCAGGCTATAGATGACATTCTTAACTTGTAGCAAAAGCAATGGAATACAAAGATTAAAGTAAAAGATAAGTAAAGATCTAATATGGAGTCAGATATGTTCTGCCCTATTACAGCACTAGCCCCCTCATGCAAGGGCGTGGCCTAGATAAGAGCTCACAGAGTCACAAGCAAATGTACATTCTTTTTTTTTTTTTTTTTTTTGTGGTACGCGGGCCTCTCACTGTTGTGGCCTCTCCCGTTGCGGAGCACAGGCTCCGGACGCGCAGGCTCAGCGGCCAAGGCTCATGGGCTCAGCCGCTCCGCGGCATGTGGGATCTTCCTGCACCGGGGCACGAACCCGTATCCCCTGCATTGGCAGGCAGATTCCCAACCACTGCGTCACCAGGGAAGCCCAAATGTACATCCTTGTTATGACTTCCCCAACAGTTCTTGCCATCAATATTCTCTCCCACTGGGCCTTCCCAAGACCTTCCTTTTGTCTGTCCCTCAGATAAGACCCTGGGAGCTTATCAAAACTCTGCTCTTTTGGGTTTGAGTTGACCTATCTGGCCTTAGCCTGGGAACCCCAAACACTCCACCCATGGACACTAATGAAGGCATATCCCCCAGGTCCTGTCTTTCTCTCTCTCTCTGTCTTCACTCTGCCTTGACCTCCTTGTGTGGCCCCTCTTGGCCCGTGAGTAATAAACTCTATTTCAATTCTTTTCTGATCTGTTGTTGAATTATGGCTCTCCATTCACACCTTGTGCTCTACACAAGTATTAATTTAACAAAGTCATAACAAAGCTGTTGTATACTTTACACGATCACAGTGACACAGTAGGTTAGAATTCAGATCTATAGCTATTTTATTTAAATACAAAATTTCAGATTTGGAGGAGACTTTACAGGACCCCTTTAAATGTCCTAGACAAGGCCTCTACCCAGGCTCAACACTGGTGAGATTATGCTCTATTCACTCTACTACACTCTCTCTTTCGGTTCCCTTGTCCTTCAGTGGTTATAATGCCTAAACATTCCATGACCTGTTTTCCACTGGGACTCTATAGTTTCTGTCAGGGAGAGAGTAGGAAGATCAGAATAAGACAAAACCAGCAAAAGAGACATGTGTGTCTGGTTGGGGCTTTGTCTGGCACCGGGAGGGTGAGAGGGCTCCCTCTTCCCAGTATGGCAGATGACCAGATGCAGTACATGGAATTTTCATCTACTCTGTAAGGGAAAAAGTATTTCTGTTTAGGAAAGCCTTTTTGTAGTTGTAGCTGTGGTCTTAAAGTAAGTTCAAAAGAAGTAAAGAGGAAGCAAATATAGGGGAAACACTTTTCTTTGTATATTTCCCCCAGAGTTCCTATGTACCAGAACATATATGAGTAAGCTTAATCATTAGAATTATGAATAAATGTTATTGTTATCATCACTATTGTTTTACAGTCTTCCTATAAGAGTGTTTACATAACACTTTTTACCTAATGAGACAATGCTCAAGTGTGTTACCTCATTAATTCTTATAATTTCACTAGGAAGTCAGGATGTGAAGCTAATAATAATAATAATAGCAAATCACTATTGAACTTTTCCTAGCCAGACACTATATTAAGTGTTTTACATCTACTAATATACTGAATCCTCACAGCAACCTTATGAATCAGAGCTATCATTCCATTTTACAGATGAGAAAACCTAGGTTGAGAGAATTTATTTGTCCGACATTACACAATTATTGGGTTATGAATTCAATAGCCTGGCTCAAGAAAATAAAATCATTTCTTAAATGTAAACTAATGATACTATTTAATATAGAAATAAAAATATTAATTTTTTGAGTAGATCACTTTATCCAGATTGCAAGTAGACATTATGTGAATTTTCAAAGTTATTTTCTCTAAGCAGAAAACCAAGACCCAAAATGAATGAAGTATGTGTAATGATACTTTCATTCGTGAAAGCTAGAACAGAAATTGAAATTGTCAATCTCTCTTCTATCATTTCACCAGCTTTTGTGGTTTCGTTTGACAGTTCTGTGGGCTGCATTGTTAACTGAGTTGAGTCTTCTGATTTTATGTCTCTTTGGAGTGTTTAATATTTCTTACTTTTTGACAATTTTTTATAAATAGGGTAATTTAATTCAGTATTGTAGTGATCGTTTATAGAGTTTAGTTTAGCTGTAGATAACGGAAATGTCTTTTGTAAAAAAGTATCACTTTATTAAGCTGAAGGTGGGCTTTGTCCCCTTGATAAATTTTTGACATTGAGTCTGCCAAAAGAAGATGGATTTATGTTTCAAATGCTTTGAAGTTGGGACAATTCAAATGAGGGAAGTTTCAAATTTTGCATCGAGACACAGCAGATTCCTTCATTGCCTGAAGAAGATAATGAAAAAGTATGACTCATTTGAGTTCTTCTTTTAAAGCTGTTTTAAAATTGTAATGATGGAGTGTTTATATGTGTCAGGAGTCTTAAGGCTTAGTGACATGATTAACTGAAAACCAATAAATAACATTAGTGCTGGTTGGTAATATCAAGATGTTGATTAGGTTTTAACTTTTTGCACAATGTCTATAAGTTGGAGTTTTAGAAGGTTTAAATCTTAGAAGGATATTTTATTTGGCAGAATCATCTCTAGAGAGGTACATATCTTTTTTTAAAAAAAATCTTGCTTCCCATATTTATTTCTCAATGTTTTATGCAGGTGAAATCAGATGAAAAGCAACATTCATAAAACACCTGAATATAAAAAAAATATATAAGATATAACCTGAAGGAGAATTTATACAAAGGGATAGGGCCTTTCCCCATTTCCATTTCTACACCAGTTAATATCTAACTTTTTTTCACTCCAACCCATAATAAGAAATACATATTGTGATTGGGCACCCATATCCAAATGCACAAATGAAATAAAAATGTCATAATATACTACAGAAGATGGACTGTATTTGCTATTCTTTTCCTATAATATTTACATTTCATTTTATTTAATACAAAATACTGGAATTGCCACTAATGGAACTCTTGAACCACTACTTAAGTTCTTGAAGTTTTGAAGAGGAAGTTGACCTTCCTGTTTCCCTTTTTGCCCAACCTCTGCCATTGTTAACTCTCTTTGTAGCTGTGAGAAAGCCATAACTACAATTCAATGGTTGTATTCTCAGCTGATCTATTTCGTAAAACACAAAGTTTCTGTACAGTTAAAAATACAAATTTTGCCATCATTTCATTTTAATGGATTCTAGTTGTACTATGTTCTCCTTTTTCAAACACTTTTTCCTATGCATTTAAATTTTGAAAACTTAAAAACAGTGAACTGATTTAGGTACCCTTTGTTGATAAACAGGACTATTTCCAGGTAGTTATAAGGTGTGTCAACCTGTATTCTTCTGAAGGCAAAATTTCTTTTTACAGACCAGAATAATTTTTTTTTTCTGAAAATATACATGTTACAGATTTGCCTATAAATGCACCACTTGTTATATTTCTTAAGGAATGGGATTAAACCATTTGTTATCTCTCACCACTTTGTTCTCATTTTTTAAGAAATCACTTCACCCCTAGAGATCAGGCATAATCTTAAATTAGCTGAAGCTAACTGAAGTCTCGATACCATAAATGTTTACGAATAGCTACAGATCTGCAGATTTGTTACCTGCAACCAAATGCACCCTAATGCTGAACAATTGCTTGCCTGAATCCTCTAATATCTTAGCCCTGCCTTTGGGCCCCTTCCCACAATACACACACACATACACACATACTCACTCACTTTCCAGAATGCTATTGTGACCTATAGTCTGCTTAGTTCAACTATACTTTACCTCTCTTGTCTCTGTCTCTCTCTATCTCCATGGCACTGTATTTTATTCATGGAATTCAGCATCTGTCATCTGCCCTATTCTCCCCATAATGACTATATTTCAATGGATGCCTCTAGATCTGAATTTCTGTACCTTGTTCTCTGCCACTGGATAGAGACTGGTTGAGTTACAAGGTTTGCCACTCGCTGTGGCCATTTCTTCCCTGTCTGTACACTTGCCTACATTTAAAAAATCCACAAATCAAGTATTGACCTGTTTTATGCTCCATCTCACCTTCTCTCTTATGTCTCCTCTCATTTGCAATTCTTCTCCATGGATTGTCCACTACTAATTTTACTCTTTTGCAATCAGCCATAAAGTAAATTTCTGGAAAATGAACTGCAGTTTTCCATTGGATTATATTTAAGGTGTTCCTTTGAAGGAAAGCCTAAGGTGGAAAACTTGATTCTTCATCTCCCCATGTAAACAGGTGATAATATCTTTCCTTGAGTTTCTGCATTCTAATAAATTTTTATTGATAATGGACAAGCCTTAATTTCAAATATTCAATTGATAAAAAATAAAGAAATGCCAAATTGATCAGTTCTATAGTTCATTAATATATAGAGTTTATTTAAATAATGAATGTTCATGCTGATAACTTCCATTGCATGTCACCTTTGTTCACTACTAGATTTCTAGCATCAGTACAAGGCCTGCACTTAGAAGTTTCTTAATACATTTGTAAAATGAAATAAACAAATATTCATGCCCTTAATTCAAATGCCAAAAGTAAAATAGACTTAAAAAGAATGTATTTGTCAGTGTAGGTAGAGGAATTCATACTTTTTTTTGCACAGTGAACTATCATGCTCTCAAGAAAAGAAAAAAAAGAGAAAATAATTCAGTAGAATAATGTAATATCTGCTAGGTAATGCTAAAGTTCCTCTATTAATTGTTTAAAGCAAAGGTTTATTTTTCTTCCAGATATGCAGGATGCATCCATGAACAAAAATTGGAACACTTAAAAAATATTTATCTCAATATTAATCAGTAACTACTTTAGTGCCCGTGCAACCCCGTTAGCGTGTTTGATTTAGGAGTGCCGGAGAGGGGGAATGAGCGTGCCTGTCTCAACCCTTCATCGCCACATTACCCGGAAGTTCTCTGAGTGCTACCTGGTATCTGTATCCTGCAGATATCTGTCTTTCCCACTTTTGAGGAAAGGATGGTGCCAAGAGTCAGGCTTATTCCACCAGGGGTCCCTGTGACAGAATCACAATCACAGTGTGAGAGTTAACACAGGGAAAACAGTTTGTAAGTGTATGGAACAATGAGCTAATTGTTCTAACAACAGGCTAGATCTTTCCCTGTAAACCTGTCTCCAGCTCCCCCTAGAGTCTTTGAACAGCTTCCTCATCCTCCATGCCATACCGCCAGACGCCGGGTCAGGTAGCATCTCTGCAGGTTAGAGAAAACAAGTTCTTTGGAAATAGAGCTCCCGTTGAATTATACTCCGTGTTGTCCGTGAGCGGCCTGAGTATGCCCGCGTGACAGAGAATCTCATGGAAACGCTTGCGAGGAAAGGAAATTGTAAGGCTGCTTCCACAAAGAGACTCTGCAAGCAAAATTCTGGACGAAATCCAGCCATTACACATTTGGAAAGGGTTTCACACAAAGGTATTTTGTGCATGAATAATCTAGAGGAATAGGTTTCTGGACCAACTGGTGTGTAGCTAATTTGAAAAAGTCAGTTTACCATAACAATTATTTTATGGGCTGCAGAGCAGATCTCATTAAAGAAAGAAAGGAATCATAAATTAGAGGAAAGGCAAACACATTAATATGCTTAATGCCGCCTCTTTTAACGTGAACATTACAAATAAGATTAAGAATACAACTTTATTTTCTCTTTCTTTAAAAAATTAAAAAGACTGCTTAGTGAAGGTTATCAAACATGATATCTCTCAATTTCTTTATTTGGTTTTATGTAGACATTTACAGAATACCTCCTAGTCTGTCCAAAATCTTTTCTAAAGGGTCCTATTTTATTAGTTTATTCAATTATCGTATCCTCTTGTTTGTAGAAGTATTTTTAAAGTCCTTGTATTAGTAGTTTATTTCTTCAGTGACTACCCGCTTTCCTCTATAATCTGTCTTGGAATTAGAACACATTGCTTTAGACTGTTCTTGACAGATATTTAGAGAAAATAAAATACATATGCCCCATCACATCTTTTGCTGAAAAAAATCAATATTTTCAGTCTCATTTATTTGATTTATTTAAAATATAGGTTTTATATGTATTTTTTGGAGTGAGGTATTTAAAGTACTTTTTTTTTTTTTTTTTGCGGTACACAGGCCTCTCACTGTTGTGGCCTCTCCCGTTGTGGAGCACAGGCTCTGGACGAGCAGGCTCAGCGGCCATGGCTCACGGGCCCAGATGCTCCGCGGCATGTGGGATCTTCCCGGACCGGGGCACAAACCCGCGTCCCCTGCACCGGCAGGCGGACTCTCAACCACTGCGCCACCAGGGAAGCCCTAAAATATTACTTTATTTTATGTTTTTATTGAGGTATATTATATTATGTTAGTTTCAGGTGTACAACATAGTAATTCAACATTTCTATAGATTATGTTCCATTTAAAGTTATTATAAAATGTTGGCTATATTCCCTGTGCTGTACATTACATCCTGTAGCTTATATATTTTACACATAGTAGTTTGTACCTCTTAATACCCTACCCCTTTCTTGCTCTCCCACCTACCCTCTCCCCACCCTGACCACCAGTTTCTGTTTTGTTATATTCATTTGCTTGTTTTATTTTTTAGATTCCACATATAATTGATATCATACAGTATTTGTCATTGTCTGTCTGACTTCTTTCACTTAGCATAAAACCATCCAGGTTCACTCACTGCAAATGACAAAATTTCATCCTTTTTTAATGACTGAGTAGTATTCCATTGTGTGTGTGTGTGTGTGTGTGTGTGTGTATCATCTTTATCCATTCATCTGTTGATGGACACTTAGGTTGCTTCCATATCTTGGCTATTGTAAATAATGTTGCTATGAACATTGGGGTGTGAGTAAAACATCCATTTTTCTCTTCTGTGTATTCTTCTCTCTTTTCACAAACTTCTACCAATCATTAATATATATTTTCATTTGTGTTTTTTATCTTTAGGAACAGATTGTATGCATCTTGGCAATGTATGCAAGGTTATGAACACTTATAAGATACAGTCCTCAAGTTTTAGAGATAGTTATAAAGGCCCCTTTTTATAAATCTTACCATTAAATACTTTTTAATGCATTCATTAATGCCATAAATATGAATTAAATGACAAATGTTTGCCAAAAACATAGGAACTTGTAAAAACACTGCTTGGGGTCCTTATGTCACAAAATGCAAGTTCAGGTGCCAGACACACAGTGAAGCCAAACAAATGGAAATGTAAGAGTTTGGAGCAGAGAAAGGTTTATTGCAGGACCATGCAAGGAGACAGGTGGCTCGTGCTCCAAAAACCCTGAAATCCTCAAAGGGTTTTGGCAAGGTATTTTTAAAGGCAAGATGAGGGAGGGGTGTGGTTAATTATTGCAAACTTCTTGGTGTTGGAATCTTTCATTCTTGTAGCTGTCCACATAGGTCAGGTCACAATGTTCCTGTAAGCCTCCAACAAGACAAATGTTATTCTTTGTACTGCAACTTTTTATCTCGGTATGAATGGACTCTTAAAGGTCAGAGCCCTGAGAACAGGCTATTCTGTATATTTCAGGCTGTAGGCAACATTCTTTTACAAAAGGTGCAGAGCCAGCATGACTAAGCACAGAAAAAGGAACAGATCTAATATGGGGTCAGATTTGTTTGTCCCTATTACACTCATAGGGTCTTGGAAGGTGCCTAAAGTATGAACGGACCCTGAAGCCTAAGGACTTTGTTATCTTCATGGGGAATCTGCCTCTAGATTCAAACACTGTGCTAGTGTTGTGAACACAGAGATGAAGAAGACACATCAAGATCAAATCCATGAAGTTCAGAGTCTAGAGGGAGAGAGTGACTTTAAACAAACCTCATATCCAATCAACATTTCTGTTCTTATTCAGCTGCCATGATTTGACTGCTTTTTCAGCCTCCCCCAGCTGATCTCTTTTCCAGTTCTATGCACTGTGGCTTCTGATATCCAGCTCACTGTATTCAAATTTCCCTACTTTTCCCATTCCACCACATATTATTCACTCCAATTTTAGCCTTAGTTAGAACCTAGCTTAATCCAGTCTCACCTCTGCTGGTGGGTAACATTATTTTGTTGTGGACTGTAAACTCTTGAGGAACAGAACTGTGAGCATTTTTCCAACTCCATGGCTACTTTAAATAATTAGTTATAAGCAGTGATTTATTTATAAGTCTTGCCATATAAACAGACATATTATTATAATCATCAATCAGTATTTTGGTGACTCCTTCCTCAACTCTTCTGGAATTCTGGATACAGTCAGTTTCCTCCAAAGAGATCTGAGAGTCTTCAGGGACACATGACAAAAGTGCTTGTTACACTAACCCCTTGGCTCTTGTGAGAACTTCTCTCAGACTCTGGTTTGCTGTGGTTAAATCTTCAGTCATTGCCATTGTCAAGGCCACAGCTTCTCCCCAAAGTGCCACCATATCTGTGATGCCTGATGCATCTTACACTGAGGTTAATAATGCTCAAGTTCAAAGAAGCTAAGAACTGAACCAAAGAAAATGTCCAGAATTTTTGACAAAACAACTAGAACTACTTCCAGGACTATGGAGGTTTAGAACCTAATGTACTAATGTAAGCAATATTCTAGGTGTGCAGTGGAGCCAGCAAGGAAACAAATATCCTGACAACCACTCCATCTTTTTCCCCAACATTTTATAAGAAAGTTTTCAAGCATACAGAAAAAATGAAATAATTTTTAGTAAACATCTATATCACCACTACCTTGATGCTACTACTATTTTACTATATTTGCTTAACTACATCTTTATCCATCTATTCATCATCATCTTACTTTTGGTGCAATTCAAAGTATACTTTTCCCTAAATACTTCAGTGTGCATACCACTAAAACTAGAGTTAATGTTATATTTTTGGAAGTAAGGACTGTCAAAATAAAAATTCTTCTCTTTTATCTTATGCAATAAAAATATTGTTGTATGGTTATTGCTTTCTCTTTTTTTTTTCCCCTAGGAAAATTTTGCCTTACATTTCTGTTCTGGGCTTTCATCACTTATCTTCAAAGTCAGATTGCTCTTTGTAACTCATGAAAGGACTTGGTGACTTTTTCATGGTCTACTTCTTTATGTCAACTTCTGCTGTTATTATTGGTAACTATAATATTGATTAGCAACCCATTTCCATGGATACAATGCTGAACTTGTTGTCACCTGGAAAAAATCAACTTGTGAGATTATTGGGAGGCAATACTCCATGGCATTTCTACACACCACCTTGGCTTATCTTGTCAAAGACCTTTGAATAGCAAATGGCCTTGGCAACTAGAGAAAGCTTATCTCTGTATGTTTGTTTCCTGACAAATATAACATAAATAGAGAACATGTCTTCCCCCAAAACATTCCATTGTAGTAAAGTCTTCTTTCTCTACCCAAAATATACACTGCAGGGTAATAAGACAATGATTTCCCTGAGACAGAGGTTGGGCCAGGTTGCTGGGAACTGTCTTTTAGATTTGGTGTTTCCTAAACTCAGTGCTCCTGAGCATCACTCACACCAGTTCTTCTAACCACATTGAGATCTACCATTCTTATTATATTAAATTTCAATGTGTCACCCACCCCTATCTACTCTTTCCTTACTCTCACGCACTTGACACACATCTCTACCTATTCTATTGCTGTTATCTTAAAATTCCTTGAATTCCTTGTTCAATCCTGTGAATATCCTATCCAATTCCACAAGTTAATGTCTCCACTCTTGCACCTGAACTTTTGAGCTCTGCTAGTGAAAAAAAATAGGGAGAGAGTTTTGACATCTTTAAATATTTAAAGAATATGATAACTTTGGCTGGGTCATTAATCCTACCAGCAATTTAAAAAAAAAATTTGTTTTAACTCCTTTTATCTCCCATGTTCTACATAATGTATAGAATCTGTCAGTGTTTTCCTGTGACTTTCATTATGAAATTCAGACTTCTGAAAATGGTTGACTTCCTGAATGATCTGGTTCCAGAATGCCAGTCTAATCATACTCCTTCCACTCCGAACAACTTGCAGATCCTTGAGGAGGGGATGATCTGTCATGTCTGGAGGCTTTGCAAATGCTGTTCACTGTCTGGATTGCCCTTTTCCTCTCTTCCCATCCAGTGGAGTTAGTTATATGAATGCTCTAGAACTTAGTTCAAATATCACCAACTCTTTTGACTTTTCAGAAGGAAATAAGGTTTTATAAGAAAGAACATAGCTTTAGAGATAGACTTGCCTGGATACAATTCTATATTTAGCTTGGACATGCTGCTTAACATTTGTAATCTGTAAATCATATTTCTATAAAATGAACATAATAATACGTTTTTTAAGTTTCTTGCACTACAGAAGTAAAATGTAAGTTATGTAAGTAATGGATATGTTACCCCCAATGTCACCACATAGTATAACTTTAGCCTTGTGTCAAGTCAGATCACAGGAAAGTTTGCTTTTGCCCTTTTAACTGGTGTATTCATAATGGTCCACAGAGGTAAGAGCTGGCTAATGAACACTGAGTCTCTACACACAACACCTTTTAAAGTGAAAATGAAAGATTCTTAGTCTGTGACACATTCATGAAATAGATTTCATATGACAAATTTATTTTGGAATGTAGTACCTTAAAATTGTTTTTATCCCTTAACAGTTGGTGTACTTTTCTCCATCACATAAAATAAAATTGTATAACATTACAATGTCAAAAAGCTCAGAACAAAAGCTGGTGTTATAATAATGGTAACTATATTCCTTTCACAGACACTTTTTTATTTCTTTTATCCATTGCTTTGATTTTTCTATTTCTATTTTATTTTATTTTATTTTATTTTTTATTTCTTTAACATCTTTATTGGAGTATAACTGTTTTACAATGGTGTTAGTTTCTGCTTTACAACAAAGTGAATCAATTATACATATACATATGTTCCCATATCTCCTCCCTCATGCATCTGTCTCACCCCCACACTCCATATCCCCCTCATCCAGGTGGTCAAAAAGCACCAAGCTTATCCCCCTGTGCTATGCGGCTGTTTCCCACTAGCTATCCACTTCAAGTTTGGTAGTGTATATATGTCCATGCCACTCTCTCACTTTATCACAGATTACCCCTCACCCTCCCCATATCCTCAAGTCCATTCTCTATTAGGTCTGTGTCTTTATTCCCCTCGTGCCCCTAGGTTCTTCACGACATTTCTTTTTTTTCTTAGATTCCATATATATGTGTTAGCATACGGTATTTGTCTTTCTC
>RJWK010027577.1:0-18010 GCA_004363435.1 Platanista minor
GGGGGGGGGGTGATGAATTGGGCAATTGGGATTGACATGTATACACTGATGTGTATAAAAGTGATGACTAATAAGAACCTGCTGTATAAAAAATTAATTAAATTAAATTTTAAAATTAAAAAAAAAATGATGTTGTTCATATGTAACAACTTCCTACATGAGACATTTCTTTGGATATAAGAGCTAACAAAAGCTTTGCTTTCTCTAAGGAGCTGGTATGTGCTTTTCTTTTTAATAATAACAGTTAGCTTATGCCCTTCCTCACTTTGCCACGGAAGTTCAGAGCCAAATGTTTAGTTCAATCATTCAATTAAGAGCAAGCCCTTACTTTTTGCATATTTCTCTTCAATTTCTCTGCTTGCCCCAATCTTGAATTTCTATTCTAATTTATATGTCTTATCTTGATTTTGTATTTCTTATTTATATCTTACTACTTTTCTCAATGTTTGTCATAAGCCACCACAAATCCTTTTTCTTTGTTGTTGTTGTCATTATTGTTTTTGGCTACCCCACATGCACAGCTTGCAGGATCTTTGTTTGCTGACCAGGGATCAAACCCATACAGTGGAAGTGTGGAGTCCTAACCACTGGACCACCAGGGAATTCCCCACAAATCCTTTATAGAATGAGGCCAGGTATACATACACATCATGTACATAAATAATGACTTTTAAGGCTTGCTGTAGCTCATGCACTGCATTTCATATTTCATGTATTTCACAGAATTCTTGGTTACAACATGAATGACAGAATTATAGTAATCTTCAAACTCTATTTCTGAGATTTAAAAAAAATGCAAAACCACAAAATCTCCCTGTAGTAACATAATTTTAGAACTCCTAGAACTTGGTCACTTTTATTAAATGCTCAATTCTCAAATTACATATATATTATACATAAATTTAGATTTTTAAATCTAAATCTTTGTTAATTTTAAAATTAAAATTAGATTTCAAAAACTCTACATTCATCCCTACCTTCCCTACCCACGTCACTGAATTTTGATATATCCAAGCAGTAGCAAGCCCAACAAAGTCACTCCTAAGGAAAGGTTAGAGGCACTAACAAGACCACTCTCTCAAAGCCCTGGGATAGAATTTCAAGAGGTCCTCGACCAGAGCCCAATATTGCAGGCAGCCAACCAGCCCACAGTAACTCTATACCACCAATCTCAAAAGAGGGGCCTCCCTCAGGCTGGGGAAAGAGGAAGCCCACAATTTCCTGCTGCTGGAAAACATGCTCAGGCAGTCCATTTACAAGCACCTAAGATGCCCACCAACTTCAAGAGAACAGACAAACTAATTATACAAAGGAAGGCCTCTCTCTGCCGGGGCCTTCTCCCTATGCCAGGTCGTCCTACCAGTAATCATTAGGACACCCAAACAGCTGCATAGGTCCTGCTTTCTGACTGCTGTCCTACTTGCCATCTTGATCAGCAAAGACAAATGCCAGCAGAGGCCTTTGGAATGCCAACCCACAATAAGTTCAGGGAGTCCCGCTACACTATGGGATTTTAAACACATGCATTATTGTAACCACCACCACATACAGAACGTAGGATAATTCCAACTAGGGAAAGAATTCCCTTGACCCTTTGTATTCAAACACCCAACCCTAAATCCTGGCAAACACTGATCTGGTCTCTGTTCCGGTATTTTTTCCTTTTCCCGTTTGTCATACAAATGGAATATTATGTAACCTTTTGAGAAAGGGTTCTTTCACTTAAAATAACGTTATCGAAATGCATCCATGTTGTTGTGTGCATTAATAGTTCATTCCTCTTGCTGAGTAGTATGCCGCTGTGTGGATGTGCCAGTATCCATTCACCTACAGACAGAAATTTGAATGGTTTCCATTTTTTTATACTTATGAGTTATACTAAACACATACCCATATGTACACAAATCTTTGTGTAAACATAAGTTTTCATTTCTCTGGGATAAATCCTTAGAAGTGAAATTGCTAAGCCATATGATAAATGTATATTTACCTTGTTTAAGAAACTGCCAAGCTATTTTCTAAAGTGGCAGTACCACTTTGCAGCCCTGCCAGAAATGAATGAGAGTTCTAATTATTCTGCATGCTCATCAGCACTTGGTGTTGTATTTTTTAATTTAGCCAGTCTAATGGGTATATAATAAAATTTCATTGTTGTTTTAATTATTACTAATGATGTTGAACATCTTTTCAGTTGCTTATTTGCCATCCTTATATCCTCTACGGTGAAAAATCTGTTCAAATCTTTTGCCCATTTTTAAAAACTCTTTGGTTAAATGCTATAGAGTTTTGAGAGTTCTTTATATATTTTAGACACAAGTGCTTTTTTCTCTCGTGTAATGTGCCCTAATATGGGGCTGGCTTTCTATTCTCTTAACAGGGTTCTTTGCAGAACAGAAGTTTTTACTTTTCACTAGGTTTAATATATCAACTTTTTTCTCTATGGATCATGCCAGTGGTGTCAGAGCTAAGAAGTATTTGTCTAAGCCAATAGGAAAAAATTTTCTCCTATGTTTTCTTCTAAGAGCTTTATGGTTTTATGCTTTACACTTAGGTCTATCAACCAATCGGAGTTTGTTTTTGCATGCAACATTATGTGTAGGTAAATGTTCACCTTTTTGCATTTGGATTTTCCAGCACTATTTGTTAAAAATTTCCATTTCACTTTTGTCAAAAGTCAGTTGACCCCATTTATGAGGGTCTATTTTCTAGATTTTATATTGTGTATGTATTTGATTTGTCTATATATCTATCCTTTCACCAATATCACACTATCTTAACAACTATAGCTTTACAGTGTGTCTTAAAGTCAGGTAGTAAAAGTCCTCCAATTCTGTTCCTTCTCAAAATTGTTTTGGCTTTCTAGTTCCTTTCCATACAAATTTTAGAATAAGCTATATCTACAAAGAATCTGTTTTAGTCTGTTCAGGCTGCTGTAACAGAGTACCACAGACTGGGTGGCTTATAAACAGAAGTTTATTTCTTACAGTTCTGGAGGCTGGGAAGTCCAAGATCAAGGTACCAGCAGATGTGGTGTCTGATGAGAGTCTGCTTCCTGGTTCATAGAAAACTGTCTCCTTGCTGTGTCTTCATATGGTAGATGAGCAAGATTGCTCTCTGGAATCTGCTCCCTGGAGTCTCTTTTATAAGAACACTAACCCCATTCATGACAGCTCTGCCTCATGACCTAATCAACTTCCAAAGGTCCCACCTCCAAATACCATCACTTTAGGGATTAGGTTTCAGTTTAGAAATTTCGGTGGGGTGGTGGGGAAGGTGGACATAAACATTCAGTTTATCACAGAAGCCTTCTGGGATTTGGATTTGAATTGCATTAAATCTCTAGTAAGTCAATTTAAGGAGAATTAACAATACTGAGTCTTCCAATCCATGAACACAATATGTCTCTGCATTTATTTAGGTCTTCTTTGATCTCTTCAATTAGTGTCTTCGTGAGGCATTAATTTTAACCTCACTACATAAATAAATAGGTGACTTAACTAAGGTCATACCTTGCAGTAGAGCCAGCATTCTGAACTAAGTTCTATCTGCCTCCAAAGCCATAATTCTTTCCACTAAACCATACTGCCTCACAAATAGACTTTTTTTTTTTAACCAAAATTTTACTTCTTTGGCTCATTGAAAAAATATACAATTTTTCCCCAAGATATTATTTGTGTTTAGCTTTTGATTTTCAATATTAGGATTATGATTAAGATTAAAGTAGAAAAATACTCAGAGTATGCTGTTAATTAAGAAAAAAAGCAGGATCCAAAATTGTATCTGCTATATGATAAAAATACATATATAGAAAAAATATATTAAAATATATTAGAATGTTTAATGATTCTGAGTTATGAACCTATAGGTTACTGTTAATTTCTTCTTTATATTTATCAACATATATAAATATTCTACAATGAGCAAATACTGTTTCTGTTACCTAAAGTAATATTTGAAGACATACTGCACAAAATTCCCATGAGTAAGATATTATATTTACCTTTCATCCTCCATTCTACTCAATTTTCCTAATGTATTAAGTTTGATGTATATTCTTGAAGAAATTTTTCTATACACTTAGTTTTAGTGTTTTTTGGTTTAAGTTAGAACACATCATATACACTGATTTGCTATTTGCTCTTCTCATTCAGCTATATGTCTTGCAGACGTTACACCTCAATACATATAACTCTTCCTCATTCTTTTGGTATCCTCATATGATGTACTATAACTTATTTACCTATTCCTCTTCTAATGAGAACTTAGACTATCTCCCATTTATGCTATTCAACAAGGCTGTGATTGATATTCACGTATCTTACTTCTATGAGGATCTTCTTTTTTGACTCTTAACCTAGGTTATAGGAAAAAAAATCATATATTAATGGTATTATGCTGAACTACTTAGAAAAAGTAATGCATCCATATTTGATATATTCCCGAAGGGTTGTATGTAAATTAAATCACATTTCACATGTATTAGGTGAAGTAGATAATTAAACTTGCACAAAGATGACATGAGAAAAACACATAACTCATGTCCCAGTGCTAAAAGCACACATTGAAATAAACTTCCTACAATGTGGTTTGGTCCTCTACAACAGGGGTCCCCAACCCCCAGACCATGGACAGGTATGGGTCCGCGGCCTGTTTGGAACCGGGCCGCACAGCAGGAGGTGAGCGGCAGGCGAGCAAGCAAAGTTTCATCTGCTGCTCCCCATCGCTCGCATTACTGCCTGAACCATCCCTTTCCCCTGCCCCCACCACCCCTCCCCCACCCCCGTCCATGGAAAAATCGTCTTCCATGAAACCGGTCCCTGGTGCCAAAAAGGTTGGGGACCACTGCTCTATAAAATGCAAATACCTCCCAATCTAGCAATACCACTTCAATGATTTACCCAAAAGGATAATAGCATAAGTGAAAAAGAAGTACTTAAGGGATAATCATCACTGTATTCTTTACTATATGCAAAGATTAGAAACCATCTATTAGTTGAGAATAGTTAAATATACTCTAGTATGCTCAACAGAATTTTAAATGACCATTAAAACTGACAGCAGAGCTCAGTAGCCATTGCCATGAGAAGTTGAGACATACTGCCGGGGAGATGAGCAGGTCACAGTGCAGCAGGAAGAGCACCCTTGTGTCACATGAACACAGGGTTACATAAAGGATCTGGATGGCTGGACAATACTCACCACAATGGTATTCTTAACAGTAGTTAACATTTTCCTTTATATTTCTTATTGAGATAAAATTCACATACAATAAATTTCAAATATTTTTTCTGTGCTATTCTTTTCCAATATTGTTTTGACTATAATGGGTCCCTTGCATTTCCATATGGATTTTAGAATCCACTGTATATTTCTACCAAAAAAAAGGTAGCTAGGATTTTTATAGCGATTGCATTGAATCTATGGATCAATTTGAAGATCACTGCCATCTTAAAAATATTGTCTTACAAATCCATGAATACAAGATGTCTTTCCTTTTATTTAGTTCTTCTTTAATTTCTTTAAAAAATGTTGTGCAGTTTTCAGTGTACAAGTCTTACACTTTTTTGTTTAATTTATTCTTAAGCATTTTATTATTTTTGATACTACTATAAATGGAACTGTTTTCATTTTTGGATTGTTCATTGCTAGTATATAGAAATAGAACTGATTTTGGTATCTTGGTCTTATATCTTGTAACCTTGCTGAACTCCTTTATTAGCTTTCATATTTTTTTGGGTAGATGCCTTAGGATTTTCTGCATAAAAGATCATATCATCTGCAAGTAGTTTTACTTCTTCCTTTCCAACCTGGATACTTTTTATTACTTTCTTGCCTTATTGCTCTGGCTAAAATTTTCAGTAAAATGTTGAATAGAGCAAACATTCTTGTCTTGCTCTTGATCTTAGCGGAAAAGCTATCCATCTTTCACCATAAAGTATGATGTTATCTGTGGGCTGGGGAAATTGCTTTCTATTCTTAGTTTATTGTCTTTATCTTAAAAGGGTATTGGATTTTATCAAATGCTTTAACTGAAGTTATTGAGATGATCATGTGGATTTTTTTTATTCTATTAACATGTGTATTACACTCATTTCCATATGTTGAATAAACCTTGCATTCCTGAGGTAAATCCTATTTGGTCATGGCATACAATCTTTTTATATGTTGCTGTATTCAGTTTGCTAGTGTTTTACTGAAGATTTTTGCATCTAGATTCATAGGAGATACTGGTCTATAGTTTTCTCGTGGTTTGTGCCTGGCTTTGGCATTAGGGTATTACTAAGCTCATAGAAAGAGTTGGGATATAATCCCTCTCCTTCTATTTTTTTGGAAGAATTTATGAAGAATTGATGTTAACTCTTCTTCAAATGTTTGGTAGAAATCACCAGTGAAGCCATATGGTCTTGGGCTTCTCTTTGTGAAAAGGTTTTGATCACTAATTCAATACCTTTTGTTGTTACAGATCTATTCAGGTTTTCTATTTCTTCTTGAGACAATTTCAGTAGTTTGTGTGTTTCTAGGAATTTGTCCATTTTATCTACATAATCTAATTTGTTCGCATATAGTTGTTCATAGAATTCCCTTATAATTCTTTTCATTTATAATGTCAATAGCAATGTCCCCACTTTTATTCCTGATCTTAGTAACTTGAGTCTTCTCTGTTTTACATTTGGTCAGTCTAGCTGAAAGTTTGCCAACTTTGTTGACAATTTTTTGTTTCCTTGATTTTCTCTATTTTTTTTTTTCTATTTCATTTACTACTACTCTGCTCATTAATATTTCCTTCATTCTGTCTGCTTTGGGTTTAAGTTTGCTCTTCTTCCAGTTCTTTAAAATACAAGATTAAGTTATTGATTTGCATTCCTTCTTCTTTTCAACATAGACATTTACAGCCATGAATTCATCTCTAAACAATGGGTTAGCTGTATCCCAATGGTAGTTCATTTTAAATAGGGGAATGTCAAGTGTTTTACCTTCTCTTATTTTTCTGTATAATTTGAAATTTTTTAAGAGCGTGACATTTCCAAAAACAATAGAACCACATTGAAAAATAAGTTTGAGGGAATTATTTTGTAAAATGAATACTCTTCTCCCATTTTTCCATTTTCAAGTTCTGCTTTGTTTTGGGCAGGGGTTATTAAAAGCAAAGCATAATTATTTTGGTAATTCCCTAAATTACATGAGAAATATATTTGTTTAGGTTTATACATAGAAAAAAGAACAAGAAATGCACATTACTACAGGTGGTCTCCAGATGATGACACCACAGGTGACTCTTTTTTCTTCTATTTTCTGTATTTAAAATTTTTCTTTATAATGAAAAATTTTTTAGTTATTAAAATGTAAAATATTTTTATAAATAATTTTCTTTGAGACCTGCCACTTTCTTTTCAAACTCTTTGCTCCCTCATTACCTGGCAGTGATTGTCATAACATAAACAAACTTGTGTTAAGGAGACAAATTCATTTATGCTAATGCTGGTGAAGTAACATATACATATATATATTCTACCGAATCACTTTGCTGTATACTTGAAACTAACACAACATTGTATATCAACTATATTTCAATCAAAATATTTTTTAAAAGTAAAAAATAAATAAATTAATGTCTTGCATTTTATCTCACACACACAAAAGAGGTATTAAAAATAAAGAAAATTGGGGCTTCCCTGGTGGCGCCGTGGTTGAGAGTCCGCCTGCCGATGCAGGGGACGCGGGTTTGTGTCCTGGTCTGGGAAGATCCCACATGCCGCGAAGCAGCTGGGCCCGTGAGCCATGGCTGCTGAGCCTGCATGTCCGGAGCCTGTGCGCCTCAACAGGAGAGGCCACAACAGTGAGAGGCCCGCGTACTGCAAAAAAAAAAAAAAAAAGAAAGAAAATTATGCACACCTGCTATTGTCACTGAAATTTAAATTCACATTATGATTATAATAATTATGATGATGATTAGACAGCACAGAGCCTTCTAAGACAGATGTTATATTTTGAAAACCTCCTGCTGGTGGGGAAAATTATAAATAAGAAAGAACCTTCCTTTAGTTGGCACAATTCCTCCTCTCCCTGGTTGTCACCTTACTAACTAGAACTGAAAAGTCATATTTGCAATGCTAATAATACCCAGCCCTGGGAGGGCCCACAGTTACCCATCTGGCCTACTTACCTCAGAGAGCACAATTTCTAAATTACCAAACAAAAAGCTGCCCAACTGTCACAGCAGATCCCAGTGACCAAAAAGCAAGGGTTCCCCAAAGAAAAGAAAAGCAACAACCACAGGCTGGCATCAACTTAGATAGGAGTCAAATCTGCCCACTAGTTGCAGAATAGAGCTCTAAAGGAAATCCATCTGAAATAGTCATAGACAAGGCAGGGAAAGTGTCCAGCCCTTATCTTCCCCCAGGAAAACATAACTTACCAAAAGAAGGCACCTTCTGCAAACCTGGAACACTAGGCAGAGCCCCTCATGCTCGAGGGATGGAGTAGGGATTTTGGAACAAGATCCAGAAATCCACAGGTCCCCAGGGGATCCAGATCTTGGGACTTCTGAAATATGGAACAGGGCCAGAGGGGTTGCTGCTCAGTTATAACCACTGAATCTTTCAGTATCTTAGCCCTTCCACTGGTAGGAGGTATCCCGGCTGTGTCTTTTCAACCCTGATTAAAAGCAGGATAAAATGAAAAAACTATACCTCCTAACTGACCCTGAAATGGCTCCAGGCCAGGCAGAGAAGTCTGCAGACACCTGGGGATTCATCACTGACAACAGAAATGGCACTGAAATTTGTCAGGACCAGAGTAGGTGGGCTTCCAAGTGAACTAGTAACACCAGCACTAAACAACAAAACAACTCAGTTAAACAAACAAATAGTAGAATATAAATAAGTTCAGCAAAGTCACAGGATATAAGATCAATATACAAAAATCAATGGCTCTTCTATTGACTAACAACGAGCAATCCAAAAATGAAATTAAGAAAACAACTCCAGGGCTTCCCTGGTGGCGCAGTGGTTGGGAGGCTGCCTGCCGATGCAGGGGACGCGGGTTCGTGCCCCGGTACGGGAAGATCCCACATGCCGCGGAGCGACCGGGCCCGTGAGCCATGGCCGCTGAGCCTGCGTGTCTGGAGCCTGTGCCTCTTAACGGGAGAGGCCACAACAGTGAGAGGCCCGCGTACGGCAAAAAAAAAAAGAAAAAGAAAAAGAAAACAACTCCATTCACAACAATATCAAGAAGATAAAATGCTTAGGAATAAATTCAACCAAAAAAAAAAGCATAAGACCCATATAATGTATTTAAGTCAAATCATTATGTTGTACACCTTAAACTTACACAGTGTTGTATGTCACTTATATCTCTGAATGAAACTGGAAGAAAAAAAAACTGCAAAATATTGCTAAGAGAAATTAAAGAAGATTTTAATAAATGGAGAGACTTTTCATGTTCATGCATTAGAAGACTCACTCTTTTTAAAATGGCAATTCTCCCCTAAATTGATCTACAGATTCAATGCAATCCTACCAAAATCCCAGCTGCCTTTTTTGCAGAAACTGACAATCTGATCCTAAAATTCATATAAAAATTCAAAGGACCTGAATAGAATTGTTTCAAAGTAATTTTGAAAAAGAACAAAGTTAAAGGACTTACAGCTACCAATTTCAAAATGAATTCTAAACCTACAGAAATCAAGACAGTGTACTGGCATTAATATAGATATATAAATCAATGGAACAGAATTGAGAGTCCAAAAATAAACTCTTACATTTACAGTCAGTTGATTTTCAACAAAGGTGCCAGAATAATACAAATAGGGAAAGAATGTTTTCAACAAATGCTGTTGGAACAACTTGATATTCACATGCAAAAAGATGAATTTAGGTCCTTACATCGTTCATAAAAAATAACTCAAAATGAATCAAAGATCTAAAAAAGAGCTAAAACTATAAAATTCTTAGAACAGGCGAAAATCCTCATGACCTTGGGGTAGACAAAGAATCCTTAGATATCACACAAAAAGCATAATCCATAAAAGAAAAATCCGATAAACTGCATCAACATTAAAATTTTTGTGCTTAAGAGACACCATTTTAGGGCTTCCCTGGTGGCGCAGTGGTTGAGAGTCTGCCTGCCAATGCAGGGGACACGGGTTCGTGCCCCGGTCTGGGAAGATCCCACATGCCGCGGAGCGGCTGGGCCCGTGAGCCATGGCCGCTGAGCCTGCGCGTCCGGAGCCTGTGCTCCGCGCAACGGGAGAGGCCACAACAGTGAGAGGCCCGCGTACTGCAAAAAAAAAAAAAAAAAGAGACACCATTTTAAACAGAAAATAACAAATGTTGGCAACAATGTGGAGAAACTGGAATCCTTGCGCATTCTTGGTGGGAATGTAAAATGGTAGAGCCACTATGGAAAACACTATGCCAGTTCCTCAAAAAATTTAAAAAATAAGTATTACCATATGATATAGCAATTCCACTTCCGGGTATATACCCAGAAGAACTAAAAGCAGGGTCCCAAAAGATATTTGTACACCCATGTTCATAGCAGCGTTATTTCACAATAGCTAAAACATGGACACAACTCAAGTGTCCATCAGCGAATTAATGGATAAGCAAAATTTAGTATATACATACAATGAGATATTATTCAGCCTTTAAAAGGAAGGAAATTCTGACACATGCTACAGAATGGATGAACTTGGAGGACATCATGCTAAGTGAAATAAGCCAGTCCCAGAAAGGGTCATAAATATTGTATGATTCCACTTATATGAGATACTTAAGTTAAAATCGAGACATTAAGTAGAATGGTGGGTGCCAGGGCCTAGGGGGAGGAGGCAAAGGAGAGTTATGGTTTAATGGGTATAAAGATGCAGTTTTACAAGATGAAAAGAGTTATGGAGACAACCCTGGCTGTCCAGTGGTTAGGACTCTGCGTTTCCAGTGCAAGGGGCCTGGGTCTGATCCCTGGCCAGGGTACTAAGATCCCGCAAGCCACGTGGCATGGCCAAAAAAAAAAAAAGTTATGGAGATGAATGGTATGATGGTTGCACAATATTATGAATGTATTTAATACCACTGAACCATATACTTAAAATGGTTAAGATGGCAAATTTTATGTTATGCATATTTTACCCAATTTTTTTAATTAAAAAAAAGGCACCAGACCAGAAAATTTTATGTGCAAGTCCTTCCAAAGTTTTAGGGAACAGTCCATGCTGTTCATTAAATGCCCACCAGGTGTTGGGCCCTGTGCCAGGCACTGAACCGTAACAGTGTACAAAGTTAGGCACTCTCAGTGCTCTCACGGCACTTACAATTTAAAGGGGAAAGGGGGAAGGAGTGGGGGCACATATTAATCAAAGGGTCTTACCTCTCGGCCCAATTATTAACTGAGGTAACGCTCTAGAGAAAAGGGCCCCAATTCTCTAGGAGGGTTTAAAAAAGAATCTCACATAGACTAAAAGTGTGGGGAGTCTCCTCTGACCCAGGGATGGTAATGCTGACTTCTACCATCGATAATAACATTGCAGAGAGAGTCCTACAAAGGTCCTGGAGCAAGAGGGAACATGGCACATTAGAAGGGCTGAAAGATCAAAATGGCTGAATTTTAGCAAGTGGGGAGTAGGGCACAATGAGGCTAGAGACGTAAGCTATGATAAAAGGATGAAAGGACCGGCAGGTCATATTAAGAATTTGAGGGCTTCATCCAAACAGTGATAGGAAATCATTAAAGACTTTTAAGCAGAAAGCAAACATGACCAGATTTGTGTCATGTTTTTTAAAATATTTGAAAATATCCCTTGGGCAATAGTGTAGAGAACAGACTGGCGACAAGCCTAGGGTAGACGTTAAGGAAATAGGTTTGGAGCCTCCTGCAATACTCCTGGTGAGAAAGAACGACGGCTTGGACGGTATAGATTTACTAGATATACAGGAGTTAAAATCAACAGGTTTGGTAAATGATTAGATAAGTATAGTTAGGGAGAGGGAGGTACATGGATGGCCCAAAGCAACTGGACAGATGATTGCAGTGGTGATATTCTCTGAAATAGAATGCACAGAAAGGTAACCAAGTTTTCGTTTTTAGTTTTCAATTACTATTTTTAAATTTTTTTCTTCCAGTTTCATTGAGATATAATTGGCATACAGTACTGTATAAGTTTAAGGTATACAGCATAATGATTTGACCTACATACATCATGAAATAACTACCACAATAAGTTTAATGAACATTCACTATCTCATATACATACAAAATTTTTATATATTTTTTTCTTTATGATGAGAACTCTTAGGATTTACTCTCTTTTAACAACTTTCATGTATAACATATATCAGTGTTAATTATATTCATCATGTTGTACATTACATCCCTAGTACTTATTTATCTTATAACTGGAAGTTTGTGTTTTTGACCACCTTCATTCAATTCCCCTCCCCACACCCCTCACCTTTGGTAACCACAAATCTGGTCTCTTTTTCTCTGATGTATAATTGACCTACAACACTAAGTTAGTCCCTGGTTCACAACGTAGTGAGTCAGTATTTATATACATTACAAAATAATCACCATGGTCAGTCTAGTCACCATCTGTCGCCATACAAAGATATTATATTATTGTTGACTATATTCCCCATGCTATACATTTCATCCCTGTGACTCATTTATTTTGTAACTGGAAGTTTGTACCTCTTAATTTCCCTCACCTATTTCACTCATCTCCCCACCACCCAAGAGAACCAAATTTTGAGAGGAAAGATAGTTTGTTCTTGGGGTACAGAGACTGAGGTGTTTTGGGGATAATCAAGGACAATGGTGAGCAAGCAGTTTGATATATAGGCGAAAAGTTCTGGGAAGAGGTCTGCGCTAGATGAAGAAATTTGAATGTCAACTGCATATTTACTGAGAGGCTGAGTGAAAACTCTCCAGGAGGAAGATTAGATTGAGAAAAGAAGAGAGCCTAGGACTGAACTTTAAGGAGCCCAACATTTAATTGCTTATAGAGGAGAAAGAGCCTGCAAAGGATTTTGGGAAGGAAGGGTCAGAGAGGTTGGAGACATCGGTGTCATGAAATCAAAGAAAAGAGTGTTTCAGAGAGGAAGAGGCCAACAATGCCAAATGCTGCTGACACTAACATTAAGCATTCTTTATATGTAATAGCATGGAGGTTATATTAGTTATCTACTGCTGTGTAACAATACCCTAAACTTCAGCAGCTTACAATAACAAATGTTTGTTAACTCATGTAATTTCTGAAAGTAAGGAATCCAGGAGCTGCTGAGCTGGGTGTTTCTGGCTCAGCCTCCCACGAGGCTATAACCAAGATGTCAGGCAAGCTGTGGTCATCTGAAGAGTTTACAGGACTGGAGGATCCCCTTCCAAGATGACCCATTCACAGCTGGATTCCCCAGAGCAAACAACCCAAGAGAGACAGGTTGAAGCCGCACTGTGACCCAGCCTCGGAAATCATATGCCATTACTTCTGGCGTATTCTGTTCATCAGCAGCAAGTCAGAGAGTATAACCCACACTTAAGGGGAGGGGAATTAGACTCTACCTTTTGAAGGAAGAATATTAAAGAATTTGTGGCCATATTTTAAAACCACCACAGAAGTCAGATGATCTGAGGGAGCACCATTTCTGTAGAGTATGGAGGGGTGGAAGCTAGACAGGAGTGGGTTGAGAAGTGAATGTGAGTCCAGGAAATGGAAGCTGCTGATGTAGACGACTCTCTCGGGAAGTTTGTAAAGGAAAGAAAAGAAATAAGATGGGAGCCAGAGGGTAAAGTGAGGTGAAAAGAAGGTTTGGGTTATGGTTGTTTTTAAGATGGGACAGACTTAGTAAGGTTTAAGTGCATGGGAAGGACCCAGTTAGGAAGGAGCAATTGGATATGTAGGTGAGGGAAAGAGCAGTTGAGAGCGTAGGGTTTGAAGACAATGGGAGGGAGTTGGACCCAGAACACAGTTACAAAGATTAACCTTAAATGGGATGAGAAACAGCACTTCTAATGCAGCAGGAGGGCAGGAAGGATAGAGGTGGTTATGGGTGCATTTTAGTTTGGTTTGGGGAAGTTGAGGGAGTTCTCGTGTGATAGCTTCAATTTTCTTTCTGCAGTAAACGGTAAGGTCTTCTGACAGTATGAAGGAAGGGGAATAGTCAGAGGTTTAAGGAGAATAGAAAAGATATGAAATAAATAACTGTAGGGAGCAGGAAATCAAACTGAGAATTACCCAGAAATGTTGAGGGCTGATATGATGTTGATAATCACATTAATCTGCTGGAATTATAAGGAAATCTCTGGAAAATGGAAAGCAAATGGCATCAGATTGAAAGAGAATATCATAACCTAAAATGTCCAGTGGAGAAAACTGAAGCAAAGCTGGAAAGCAACTTGAAGGTTCTCCAACCTCAGAGGCAGTAGACACGGGGAAATAGGAATGAGACCTAGCTGGGGCAACTAATAAAATAATCTTCCCCAGTTTTTGCAAAGCAACTGGCAGTAGAGACCTCTGCCTCCTGGTAAGAGCAGCGAGTGTGAGTGTAAGTAGCTGAGCCAGAGAGGCAAGGCATTGCGGTGCCCACAGTAATAATGTGCTTGTCCCTGGTCCCAGAAGCCTGGACACTAATATAGACCATCCAGGCTGGTTTCCATAGTGTATATATAGACCATCCAGCAGCAAATTCAAACTCTCCTGAAATTCCTGGCAACAAGATGAGATACACAGATCTAGTATTCACATGTGGACTAATAGGGAACTTCAAAGATCAAGATAAACACCCAACCCAAGAATGACAAAACATTTGAGGGAAACTCTAACATCAAAACTAAGAAACAGGGACTTCCCTGGTGGCACAGTGGTTAAAAATCCTCCTGCCAATGCAGGGGACACAGGTTCGAGCCCTGGTCCGGGAAGACCCCACATGCCGTGGAGCAACTAAGCCCGTGTGCCACAACTACTGATCCTGTACTCTACAGCCCACGAGCCACAACTACTGAGGCTGCGTGCCACAACTGCTGAAGTCCACACGCCTAGAGCCCGTGCTCCACAACAAGAGAAGCCACGGCAATGAGAAGCCCATGCACCACAACGAAGAGCAGCCCCAGCTCGCCGCAACTAGAACAAAGCCCGTTCTTAGCAATGAAGACCCAATGCAGGCAAATAAATAAATAAATAAATAGATAGATAGATAGATAGATAGATAAATAAATAAATATTAAAAAAAAAACCTAAGAAACACTACACTTCACAAAATAGAGAAGTAACACTTAAGGAAACAGAACTGATAGAGCAAACAGAACAGGACTTGGCTCTTCTCTCCTCTGAATGAGGGTGAAGAAACTTGCTCAGAACATCTTATACCTGAGCCTCAGCTAGGAACTTCACAAGCCAAGAATTGCCTCTTTGTACTCTGGTTCTATTGTGACAATCTCCCTTATGCCAAAGGATGACTAAGAGTCTAGTCATCTGAAAGGAAAAAGAGTTACATATTGGATGAAGACACATGGCTTTAAATATCAAAATATTTTCCCAGCATACCAAACAAAAGATTGTGTTATGTATGTTACAATGTTAATGTAACAAATGGTAGAATTCAAGATGAAAAGCACTAAAAGGGACAAATAGTGATATTTCATATCAATAAAAGAACAATTAACAAAGAAGTATTAAATGTTTATCTCACATTAGAGCTTGTAAAAATATGAAGCAAAATCTAATATAAATAACAGACTTCTCAGTTAAGATGATGAATTTTCTCTTTCAATACCTAATGAAACAAGCAATAAATGGTACACACACACACACACACACATGCCATCAACATTGGCCAAACAAGATTGGTGGCCAAGAAAACAACCAGAATTGTCTGGAGCAAATAGAGAAGTCCAGCTTAGCTCCTACCTTCAACCTCACCTCCCAGCAGCCTTCCTGGGGAATTAATAAGATCCTGAAAATTCTTGCTAACGCCATCAAACCTAGAATGATGCAACCTGAATGAGAATCCTTATTTTTCACCCCTTCTGACTAAGAAGTAGTACATATGGGTCCTAGAGTAATCTAGGACCCATATGGGACTGACTCTCAAACAACAGGGAAAATTTCAAAACTACCCACTGAACCAGGAAAATGTCCCAAAGAAGAGGAAATTCAAATGGACAATAAACTTTGAAAAGATTATTTTAAAGCCCACTGACCAAAGGCCTCCAGGAACAAATCCATAGTGAAAAAAGTAGATTTACCTCGCTGCCACAAGGGAGAAAGTTCTCCAGAGAAACTACAGGCCTCAGCAAGAGGATTGGAAGGGACTTCTCACAGGACTTGGACTTGTGCTGGATTATTCCAGAAAAGTTTAAGAAGTAGAGACCAGTTACGGATTGAAGGTTGTCAAGAAATTGGGGCAATTTAGTGCCTTGATACCTTCATAATTTTTATCTAGTAAGCAGGATTAAAGCAAGGCTAAAGTTTTCGTTGGTAAAAGAGCAGCTGCCACTCAAGTTGTTTTATTGTTTCTCTGTCTTGTTCCAGAGTGGCCTTGTGTACATCTTACTTATATTCTAGAAAGTATTGTGTGTTCATTTGGGAATACCATGGCACTGATGCTAGCTTCCAGTGAGGAAGCTTTACACTTTCTCAAGATAATCAACCTCACTAATAGTAAAGTAAATGCAAATTACAACAACAAATACCTTTTTTCACACATGAGATTTTTTTTTTTTTCTTTTTTTTGTGGTACGCAGGCCTCTCACTGTTGTGGCCTCTCCCGTTGCAGAGCACAGGCTCCAGACGCGAAGGCTCAGCGGCCATGGCTCACAGGCCTAGTTGCTCCGCGACATGTGGGATCTTCCCGGACTGGGGCAAGAACCCGTGTCCCCTGCATCGGCAGGCGGACTCTCAACCACTGCACCACCAGGGAAGCCCCACACATGAGATTTTAAAAAACAAAAAGTGGTATCACCCAGTGCTAAGGGAAATGTATGGAAATAGGTTTTCTCATTCACACTAGATACAGTGTGAATTGTTAAAATTTTTTTTAATTATTATTATGGAAAATTTCAAACATATATAAAAGAAGACCATTGTATAATAGTCCCATTATACCAGCTTCAACAACTATCAACTCATGGCCACTCTTATTTCATCCATCCTTTCATCCACTTCTTTCCCTCCAGTACTTGTCTGAAGTATTTCATCCATAAATATTTCAGTTTGTATCTCTACCATTATCACATCTTAAAAAATAACAAAACTTCCTTAATTTAATGAAATATCTAGTCAGTGTTGAAATTTCCAACTGTTTTACAAATGTCATATTTATTTTCATAGTTTGTGTGAATCGAGATCCAAATAAGGTCCACACACAGCTTTCTAAAGTAATATGGCCTTACATATTAAAAAAAAAATGTACATATCCTTTGATCTAATAATCCTAGTCCTAACAATCTAAGGATGAATCTATGAGAATATTTATTGTGGCATTGTTTGTAGTGACAAAAACTTGAAAACAACTTGAATTTAAACTAATAAAGGAAGAGTAAATTAATGTATACATGTGTAGTATGGATAACTATGTGGCTATTAAAAAATCAAGCTGGATCTATAGCTCCTGCTCTGGTGGGCTGCCCTGATGAATTCAGCAAGAAAGGATATAACTGAGGAATATATATGGTTTATGATCTGACTTTTGTAAAAACAAATGACAAATTCACAATCTTCTATATATTTTTATGTATTTATTTACGTGTGTGTATGTGTCTATATATATTTGTAGATGTTTACATGGTTATGGAGAAAAATGTGTGGGCTCATATACCTGAGCAAATGACATTGGTTACATGATCGTTGTCAAAAAAGAGTATATAAGGCAAAGGGAAATAAGAATAAAATCAGATTAGGGCTTCCCTGGTGGCGCAGTGGTTGAGAGTCCGCCTGCCGATGCAGGAGACACGGGTTCGTGCCCCAGTCCGGGAGGATCCCACGTGCCGCCGAGCGGCTGGGCCCGTGAGCCATGGCTGC
>RJWK010027578.1:0-26350 GCA_004363435.1 Platanista minor
TATATATAGAGATATATATTGTATCTATTTGGCTAGCTAGCTAGCTATATCTACCTAACATCGATCTATCTTCCTATCTATCTATCTCTCTAGAGAACTTTATTTTAAGGTATTGGCTCACACAATCATGGGGGCTGGCAAGTCTGAAGTCCATAGGGCCAGCTGGTAGCCTGGACATCTGGGTAAAAATTGATGCTGTAGTCTTGAGTTTGAAGTCTAAAACTCAGGTAGAATTTCTTATGTTGTAGTCTGGAGGCAGAATTTCCTTTTTAGGGGGGTAACCTCTGTCTTTGCTCATAAGGCCTTCAACTGATTGGATGAGGCCCACCCACATTATGGAGGCTAATCTGCTTTACTTAAAGTCAACTGATTATAAATGTTAATCACATCTGAAAAATAATTTGACAGCAATATCTAGACTGGTGTTTGACCAAACAACTAGTTACTATAATCTAGCCAAGTTGACACATAAAATAAATCATCACACTTGGGTTTTCTCGCAATTGAGATAGTTGACATGGGGCTAATAATCCTTAGGGATAACTGTTCTCCTCAGCTGAATATGCATAACTGTAAACTGGCTTTGTGCCTTCTTGAAAAGAGTTGCCTTGTTCAACAAAATTAGCAAAGCAATTTAAGCCCAATTCTGTACCATGAATCTAAAGAGCTCAGGGTTGGGAAAGACTTTAAGGTCTAACCAGAGTTTTCTACATTTCAATTATTTTCTTAGCACTTTAATGACTTTCCCCCATTATTACAGTCTACAACATAAAATATCTGTGTCTATATGCATGACGTCTTTCTTTAAATCAATATAATTCTTTCCTAATATCAGTTATTTATAAAACTAATCTTTATATTACTGCCATAAATATAAAGCCCACATCACTTACCTTAAATATATAAATTTTTACACAAATAAATATAATGAGAGCAAAATCATTTTTTAAAAGTCTTGCAAGATACTATTACTTGTAAAAGAGTCTTCATCTAAGGATTTATTTCCTTTTTAAAAATGGGACACAAAGCAAGTGTTAGGTATTAAAGACAAATGAGATGTTCTCCTTAAGAAAATTGGAATAATTGAAAGGAAATGGAAAAGGAATAACCCTTTTGCTGCTTGATTTTATGTTATTTAATGGTATGTCTGTGTAACATCTACATTACCAACTGTGGCATGTGCCCCGCCCTTTGGGAAATGCTAATTTCAGTCTAACGTCAATTGCTGATTTATGACTACCGTAACCTCAAGGCAGTAAGTATCCAGACTTCACTTGGACTTTTCCTGTGATGAGAAACTCATGACCTACCAAGACAGATTCTGTCATTGGGTATGGATATTAGAAAATGTTATATAAAATGGAATATTACTCAGCCATAAAAAGAAACGAAATGGAGTTATTTGTAGTGAGGTGGATGGACCTAGAGTCTGTCATACAGAGTGAAGTAAGTCAGAAAGAGAAAAACAAATACTGTATGCTAACGCATATATAAGGAATCTAAAAAAAAAAAAAGAGTCATGAAGAACCTACGGGCAGGACAGGAATAAAGATGCAGATGTAGAGAATGGACTTGAAGACATGGGGAGAGGGAAGTGTAAGCTGGGACGAAGTGAGAGAGTGGCATGGACATATATACACTACCAAAGGTAAAACAGATAGCTTGTGGGAAGCAGCCGCATAGCACAGGGAGATCAGCTCGGTGCTTTGTGACCACCTAGAGGGGTGGGATAGGGAGGGTGGGAGGGAGACGCAAGAGGGAGGGGATATGGGGATATATGTATATAAGTACAGCTTATTCACTTTGTTATACAGCAGAAACTAACACACCATTGTAAAGCAATTATACTCCAATAAAGATGTTAAAAAAAAAAAAAAGGTTGCCTTTGCTGAGCTGAACAACCCCTATAGTTTCCATCTACTGATATCACAGTGTTACCTCTTGGAGACAAATAAGGCCTGACACTATTCCTACCCAAATTCTACATGCCAGCCTTCCAGAGAGCTGACTATGGCTCCTATGGGAACTAGAATATTCCTATGGCTGCTTCTCTAGTCCCTTTCCTTATATCGTCTATGTATTAGTCAAGTCCCAAATCTGACTTCAAGCCCCCAAATATGGCAGGGTCAACAATCCTTTGGGGACAGTGGAACAACATTTGAGTTCAGGATGGACATGCCCACCTGATTAATCTTAGCTCACACCATTTTCCTCTTCTCTTTACGCTCCAACCACATTGGCTTTTCCTCTCCTTTTATTTCAACATTCCAACTTGTCACTGATGGAGGATATTTCCACTTTCTGTTCCTGCTGTCTAGAAAGATACTTCTCAATTCTGTCGCATAACTTTCTTCTTATTAGTTAAATCTCATTTTAAATGTCATTTCCTCAGAGAGGCTTTCTTTGAATAACCAAAAATGAAATTTTTTTGATACCACAGACGTTATCTACCCAATCAACCCTATTTATTTGCTTCATAACACATAACTCCCAAATTGTCTTGTTTGTTTACTTGGTTTTATCTGAAATACAAGGTACAAGATGGCAGGAAGCTCACTGTTCTCTCTCTAATGCTTAGAAGAATGCTCAGAATTCAGTATCTGTTTAGTAAGTATTTGTTCAACACATAGATGAAATCAAGACATGGTGCTGCTACCTTAAAATGTTTAACCCTTATTCCCTTATTCATTGCACTATTCATCTACATACTCATTAATTCAAGATATTTTTTTAGATTTGAATCTAGGGGCAGGACAGGAATAAAGACGCAGACGTGGAGAATGGACTTGAGAACACAGGGAGAGGGAAGGGTAACCTGGGTCGAAGTGAAAGAGTAGCATCGACATATATACATTATCAAATGTAAAATAGCTAGCTAGTGGGAAGCAGCCGCATAGCACAGGGAGATCAGCTGGGTGCCATGTGACCACCTAGAGGGGTGGGATAAGGAGGGTGGGAGGGAGAGGCAAGAAGGAGGGGATATGGGGATATATGTATATGTATAGCTAATTCACTTTATTATACAGCAGAAACTAGCACGATGTTGAAAAGCAATTATAATCCAATAATGTTAAAAAAAAAGATTTTTTTAATTGAGAGTAACATGTGTCTCCTTGAGTACTGTCTTGCCACTCTCCCCTGAATTTACTCAAGTTTGTCCATCTCACTTTTCCAGTGCTTTGGGCAACACTGAATCTTTTACATGTGGTCTTACCCCATTACAGTAAGTGTATAGCCATCCTTATTCTGGGTGCTTTACTTCTATTAAGAGAGTCTACAATCACATCAGATTTTTTGGCAGCCTCATCACTCTTGCATTACTTATAAACTTAATCCAAAAAAATAGTTGAGTGTTTAAATGTGCGTTTCTGCTAAGCCACATGTCCTTGGGCAGCTGGCTTCGTCATACAAATTCAGGGCCTTGCATTCATCCTTGTTAAACTTTATCATATCTTCTGACAGGTATCTGTGTCATCCTTGCACCTCTCAATCTGTGACTGGATTTGGGTTCCAGCAGGCTGTGTAAGAGGTGATTTGCAGAGTTGCTTCACTGCAAGCAAAGATTGAGTGACAACTGAATATACTAAGTGCCTATTTCTCCACTGAATCCAGTATGAGCCTGAGCCAAGGCAAGGAAAAATGAAACACCATGGAAATATATTTTTTAAAAATCAGAGTAAAAATAAGCACTCTTGGGCTTCCCGGGTGGCGCAGTGGTTGAGAGTCCGCCTGCCGATGCAGGGGACACGGGTTCGTGCCCCAGTCCGGGAAGATCTCACATGCCGCGGAGTGGCTGGGCCCGTGAGCCATGGCTGCTGAGCCTGCGCCTCCGGAGCCTGTTGTCCGCAACGGGAGAGGCCACAACAGTGAGAGGCCCGCATACAGCAAAAAAAAAAAAAAAAAAAAAGGTCTATACTTATGACCTCATTTAACCTAAATTACCTCCATGAAGATCCTATCTCTAAATACAGTCACACTGGGGATTAGGGCTTGACCATAAGAATTCTGGGGATACACAATTCAGTCCATATACACTTCTACCTATCCTGATAAAACAATATTTTATCCCTAAGTGGTCAGCTCTCCCAGAGGATGTAAGAAACTATCCTTAAGGAGAACACACCTCTTATTACACTGTATTAATTTATTCATGTACTTATTCATAAAGCATTTGTTGAAAGTCTGTTACATGCTGGGTATTGTTGTGGACATTGATAATATAATGATGAATAAGTCAGAAATGATTCTTGCTTTCAAGCAACTTATAATACATATTAGGAAAATAGCTATTAAGAATTTAAAATAATTGTTATTACAGGTTTCCTGTATACTTCAAAGAAGCAATAAAATGCACCACTGTGCAAGCTTTAAATAATAGTGTGATTTGGTAATTTGTCCACGGTCCAAGAAATTGAAATATTTGGCTTTTAAAATAATGATTTAAAAGACTATACAGGGCTTCCCTGGTGGCGCAGTGGTTGAGAGTCCACCTGCCAATGCAGGGGACGCGGGTTCGTGCCTCGGTCCGGGAGGATCCCACATGCCGCGGAGTGGCTGGGCCCGTGAGCCATGGCCACTGAGCCTGCGCGTCCGGAGCCTGTGCTCCGCAATGGGACAGGCCACAGCAGTGAGAGGCCCGCGTACCGAAAAAAAAAAAAAAAAAAAAAAAGACTGTACAAATGTCATGCCCTTTCTCCTTCAGAAAATGCCTTTCTTACAAACATCGTAGTCTGCTACTTTCCCCGTCATGGGAGCAATCAGGTGTTTGTGCAGGATGAGCCTCCTTGACAGTTGGCAGAGGACGTGGTGCCCATCCTCTTGGTCAAGGACAGGGTGTCCACTGGCCTGTGGTAGCAAATGAGATACCCTGTCTTCATCCAATTCTTCTCATTACTGAAGTCTCCATTTCTTCCTGATTGTCCTTAGTACAAACTGCTTGTGACTGTGCTGACAAGTAGATTGAATTAAGTTTGAGGATCCACAGAAGTCTTTCTTGGGGAAGTGATATTTAAGAAAAAGATTTAAAAAAAAATTCATGAATTTGCTGGGCATCCATGCAAATCGCCAGGTCAGTCATCTCTGTTTGGTCCCCATTATAGTAAATGTGGGTGAAGCAGAAGTGATTATAGTATAGACTGTGTGGTCAGAGTATTGACTTGAATCCTCTCCCTGAACACAGTGAAAGCGTGATGTTAAATAAATTACTCAGCCTCTCTGGGCTTGGTTTCATCTTCCAAGGAAACCAAGTGATACCATTGAAAATCATTGTGAAGTTCAAGAAGGGTGATGCCGAACCAAAATGCTTCACACAAAGACAGAGCTTGGTGTCTTGTTTGAGTTAGAAGGAAGGAAGTGCTTGTGTGTGTTTTTTTTTTAACATCTTTATTGGAGTATAATTGCTTTACAATGTTGTGTTAGTTTCTGCTATATAACAAATTGAATCAGCTATATGTATACATATATCCCAATATCCCCACCCTCTTGCATCTCCCTTCCACCCTCCCTATCTCACCCCTCTATGTGGTCACAAAGCACTGAGCTGATTTCCCTGTGTGATGCAGCTGATTCCCACTAGCTATCTATTTTACATTTGGTAGTGTATATATGTGAATGCTACTCTCTCACTTCAACCCAGCATACCCTCCACCCTCCCTGTATCCTCAAGTCCATTCTCTATATCTGAGTCTTTATTCCTGTCCTGCCCTTAGGTTCATCAGAACAATTTTATTTTATTTTTTAGAGTCCATATATATGTGTTAGATATGATATTTGTTTTACTCTTTCTGACTTACTTCACTCTGTATGACAGACTCTAGGTCCATCCACCCCACTACAAATAACTTTATTTCATTTCTTTTTATGGCTAAGTAATATTCAATTGTATAAATGTGCCACATCTTCTTTATCCATTCATCTGTCGATGGACAATTAGGTTGCTTCCATGTCCTGGGTATTGTAAATAGTGCTACAATGAACATTGTGGTACATGACTCTCTTTGAATTATGATTTTCTCAGGGTATGGGCCCAGTAGTGGGACTGCTGGGTCATATGGTGGTTCTATTTTTAGATTTTTAAGGAACATCCACACTGTTTTCCATAGTGGCTATGTCAATTTACATACCCACCAACAGTGCAAGACGGTTCCCTTTTCTCCACACCCTCTCCAGTATTTATTGTTTGTAGATTTTTTGATGATGGCCATTCTGACTGGTGTGAGGTGATACCTCACTGTAGTTTTGATTTGCATTTCTCTAATGATCGGTGATGTTGAGCATCCTTACATGTGTTTATTGGCAATCTGTATATCTTCTTTGGAGAAATGTCTATTTAGGATTTCTGCCCATTTTTGGATTGGGCTGTTTGCTTTTTTTGATATTGAGCTGCATGAGCTGCTTGTATATTATGGAGATTAATCCTTTGTCAGTTGCTAAATTTGCAAATATTTTCTCCCATTCTGAGGGTTGTCTTTTCGTCTTGTTTATGACTTTCTTTGTTGTGCAAAAGCTTTTAAGTTTCATTAGGTCCCATTTGTTAATTTTTTATTTCCATTTGTCTAGGAGGTGGGTCAAAAAGGATCTTGCTGTATGTCATAGAGTGTTCTACCTGTTTTCCTCTAAGAGTTTTATAGTGTCTGGCCGTACATTTAGGTCTTTAATCCATTTTGAGTTTGTTTTTGTATATGGTGTTAGGGAGTGTTCTAATTTCATTCTTTTACATGTAGCTGTCCAGTTTTCCCAGCACCACTTATTGAAGAGGCTGTCTTCTCTCCACTGTACATTCCTGCCTCCCTTATCAAAGATAAGGTGACCATATGTGCCTGGGTTTATCTCTGGGCTTTCTATCCTGTTGCATAGATCTATATTTCTGCTTTTGTGCCAGTACCATACTGTCTTGATTACTGTAGCTTTGTAGTATAGTCTGAAGTCAGGGAACCTGATTCCTCCAGCTCCATTTTTCTTTCTCAAGATTGTTTTTGTTTTCAGGGTCTTTTGTGTTTCCATACAAATTGTGAATTATTTTGTTCTAGTTCTGTGAAAAATGCCAGTGGTAGTTTGATAGGGATTGCATGGAATCTGTAGGTTGCTTTGGGTAGTACAGTCATTTTCAGAATGTTGATTCTTCCAATCCAAGAACATGGTATATCTCTCCATCTGTTTGTATCATCTTTAATTTCTTTCATCAGTGTCTTGGAGTTTTCTGCATACAAGTCTTTTGTCTCCTTAGGTAGGTTTATTCCTAGGTATTTTATTCTGCTTGTTGCAATGGCAAATGGCAAATGGCAAACTTCTCTTTCAGATTTTTCATCTTTAGTGTATAGGAATGCAACAGATTTCTGTGCATTAATTTTGTATCCTGCTACTTTACTAAATTCATTGATTAGCTCTAGTAGTTTTCTGGTAGCATCATTAGGATTCTTTATGTATAGTATCATGTCAGCTGCACACAGTGACAGCTTAACTTCTTCTTTTCTGATTTGGATTGCTTTTATTTCTTTTTCTTCTCTGATTGCCACGGCTAAAACTTCCAAAACTATGTTGAACAATAGTGGTGAGGGTGGGCAACCTTGTCTCGTTTCTGATCTTAGAAGAAATGGTTTCAGTTTTTCAGCATTGAGAACGATGTTGGCTCTGGGTTCGTCATATATGGCCTTTATTATGTTGAGGTAAGTTCCCTCTATGCCTGCTTTCTGGAGGGTTTTTATCATAAATGGGTGTTGATTTTTGTCAAAAGTTTTTCTGCGTCTATTGAGATGATCATATGGTTTTTCTCCTTCAATGTGTTAATATGTTTTATCACATTGATTGATTTGTGTATATTGAAGAACCCTTGCATTCCTGGTATAAACCCCACTTGATCATGGTGTATGATCCTTTTAATGTGCTGTTGGATTCTGTTTGCTAGTATTTTGTTGAGGATTTTGCATCTATGTTCATTTGTGATATTGGCCTGTAGTTTTATTTTTGGGGGACATCTTTTTCTGGTTTTGGTATCAGAGTGATGGTGGCCTCATAGAATGAGTTTGGGAGTGTTCCTCCCTCTGCTATATTTTAGAAGAGTTTGAGAAGTATAGGTGTTAGTTCTTCTCTAAACGTTTGGTAGAATTCGCCTGTGAAGCCATCTGGTCCTGGGCTTTTGTTTGTTGGAAGATTTTTGATCATGGTTTCAATTTCAGTGCTTGTGATTGGGCTGTTTATATTTTCTATTTCTTCCAGGTTCAGTCTCAGAAGGTTGTGCTTTTCTAAGAATTTGTCCATTTCTTCCAGGTTGTCCATTTTATTGGCATAGAGTTGTTTGTAGTAATCTCTCATGGTCCTTTGTATTTCTTCAGTGTCAGTTTTTACTTCTCCTTTTACATTTCTAATTCTGTTGATTTGAGTCTTTTTCCTCTTTTTCTTGATGAGTCTGGCTAATGGTTTATTAATTTTGTTTATCTTCTCAAAGAACAAGCTTTTATAGTTTTACTGATCTTTGCAATTGTTTCTTTCATTTCTTTTACATTTATTTCGGATCTGATCTTTATGATTTCTTTCCTTCTGCTAACTTCGGGGTTTTTTTTGTTCTTCTTTCTCTATTTGCTTTAGGTGTAAGGTTATGTTGTTTCTTTGAGATGTTTCTTGTTTCTTGAGGTAGGATTTTATTGCTATAAACTTCCCCCTTAGAACTGCTTTTGCTGCATCCCATAGGTTTTGGGTCATCATGTTTTCATTGTCATTTGTTTCTAAGTATTTTTTTTATTTCCTCTTTGATTTCTCCAGCGATCTCTTGGTTATTTAGTAGTGTATTGTTTGGTCTCCCTGTGTTTGTATTTTTTACAGATGTTTTTTCCTGTAATTGATATCTAGTCTCATAGCATTGTGGTTGGAAAAGATACTTGATATGATTTCAATTTTCTTAAATTTACCAAGGCTTGATTTATGACCCAAGATATGATCTATCCTGGAGAATGTTCCATGAGCCCTTGAGAAGAAAGTGTATTCTGTTTTTTTTGGATGGAATGTCCTATAAATATCAATTAATTCCATCTTCTTTAATGTTTCATTTAAAGCTTGTGTCTCATTTATTTTCATTTTGGATGATCTGTCCATTGGTGAAAGTGGGGTGTTAAAACACTGTGCTATTAATGTGTTACTGCTGATTTCCCCTTTTATGGCTGTTAGCATTTGCCTTATGTATTGAGGTGCTCCTATGTTGGGTGCATAAATATTTACAATTTTTATATCTTCTTCTTGGATCGATCTCTTGATCATTATGTAGTGCCTTTCTTTGTCTTTTGCAATAGTCTTTATTTTAAAGTCTATTTTGTCTGATATGAGAATTGCTACTCCAGCTTTCTTTTGGTTTCCATTTTCATGGAATATATTTTTCCATCCCCTCACTTTCAGTCTGTATGTATCCCTACATCTGAAGTGGGTCTCTTGTAGACAGCATATATACAGGTCTTGTTTTTGTATCCATTCAGCCAGTTTATGTCTTTTGGTTGGAGCATTTAATCCATTTACATTTAAGGTAATTATCGATATGTATGTTCCTATTACCATTTTCTTAATTGTTTTGGGTTTGTTTTTGTATGCCTTTTCCTTCTCTTGTGTTTCCTCCCTAGAGATGTTCTTTTAGCATTTGTTATAAAGTTGGTTTTGTGGTCCTGAATTCTCTTAGCTTTTGCTTGTCTGTAAAGGTTTTAATTTCTCCATCGAATCTGAATGAGATCCTTGCTGGGTAGAGTAATCTTGGTTGTAGGTTTTTGCCTTTCATCACTTTAAATATGCCCTGTTACTCCCTGCTGGCTTGCACAGTTTCTGCTGAAAGATCAGCTGTTAACCTTATGGGGATTCCCTTGTGTGTTATTTGTTGTTTTTCCCTTACTGCTTTTAATATTTTTCTTTGTATTTAATTTTTGATAGTTTGATTAATATGTGTCTTGGTATGTTTCTCCATGGTTTTATCCTGTATGGGACTCTCTGCACTTCCTGGACTTGATTGACTATTTCCTTACCCATGTTAGGGAAGTTTTCAACTATAATCTCTTCCAATATTTTCTAGAACCTTTCTTTTTCTTTTCTTCTTCTGGGACCCCTGTAATTTGAAAGTTGTTGTGTTTAATGTTGCCCCAGAAGTCTCTGAGACTGTCCTCAATTCTTTTCATTCTTTTTTCTTTATTCTGCTCTGTGGCAGTTATTTCCACTATTTTATCTTCCAGGTCACTTATCCGTTTCTTCTGCCTCAGTTATTCTGCTATTGATTCTTTCTAGAGAATTTTTAATTTCATTTATTGTGTTGTTCATCACTGTTCACGCTTTAGTTCTTCTAGGTCCTTGTTAAACGTTTCTTGTATTTTCTCCATTCTATTTCCAAGTTTTTGGATCATGTTTACTATCATTAGTCTGAATTCTTTTTCAGGTAGACTGCCTATTTCCTCTTCATTTGTTTGGTCTGGTGGGTGCTTACCTTGCTCTTTCATCTGCTGCATATTATTTTGTCTTCTCATTTTGTTTAACTTACTGTGTTTGGATTCTCCTTTTTGCAGCCTGCAGGTTTGTAGTTCCCATTGTTTTTGGTGTCTGCCCCCCGTGGGTGAGGTTGGTTCAGTGGCTTGTGTAGGCTTCCTGGTGCAGAGGACTGGTGCCTATGTTCTGGTGGGTGGGGATGGATCTTTTATTCTTGTTGGCAGGACCACGTCTGGTGATGTGTTTTGGGGTGTCTGTGAACTTAGTATGATTTTAGGCAGCCTCTCTGCTAATGAGTGGAGTTGTGTTCCTGTCTTGCTAGTTGTTTGGCATGTGGCACCCAGTGCTGGAGCCTGCTGGCCGTTGGGTGGAGCTGGGTCTTAGTGTTGAGATGGAGCTCTCTGGGAGACATCTTGCCAATTGATAATATTTGGGGCTGGGAGGTGTCTGGTGGTCCAATGTCCTGAACTCACCTCTCCCACCTCAGAGGCTCAGGCCTGACACCAGGCCATAGCACCAAGACCCTGTCAGCCACATGGCTTAGAAGAAAAGGGAGAAGAAAAGAAAGAAAAAAAATTTAAAAAATAAAAATAATTTTAAAAATAATTATTAAAATAAAAAAATAAAATTATAATACAAAAATTAAAAAAAAAGCGAGCAACCAAACCAATAAACAAATCCACCAATGATAACAAACACTAGAAACTACTATGATAAACATAAAAAATCAGAAGGAAATCAGTTGCAGACAGCAAACCCCAATTTACAGTTGCACCCAAAGGCCACCGCCTCAGTTTTGGGATGATTTGTTGTATTTTCAGGTATTCCACAGATGCAGGGTCCATCAAGTTGACTGTGGAGCTGCTCCTGAGGCTGCTGGGAGAGATTTCCCTTTCTCTTCTTTGTTTGCACAGCTCCTGGGGTTCAGATTTGGATTTGGCCCCGCCTCTGTGTGTAGGTCGCCTGAGGGCGTCTCTTCCCCACCCAGACAGGACGGGGTTAAAGGAGTGGCTGATTAGGGGGCTCTGGCTCACTCAGGCCGGGGGGGAGGGAGGGGTACAGAATGCAGGGCGAGCCTGCAGCTGCAGAGGCTGGCATGACATTGCAACAGCCTGAGGTGCACCGTGCGTTCTTCTGAGGAAGTTGTCCCTGGCTCACGGGATCCTGGCAATGGCAGACTGCACAGGCTCCCAGGAGGGGAGGTGTAAATAGTGACCTGGGCTTACACACAGGCTTCTTGGTGACAGAGGAAGCAGCATTAGCGGTTCCTGCCCGTCTCTGCGGTCTGAGCTGATAGCCGCGACTCACGCCCGTCTCTGGAGCTCATTTAGGTGGTGCTCTGCCTTCTGTGGGCAGACAGGGAAGGAATCCCCTCTCTTCGTCACCCCGAAACAATGGTCTCTTGCTTCTTAGGCAGGTTATTCCCAGACTCCCTCCCGGTTAGCTGTGGCGCACTATCCCCCTGCAGGCTGTGTTCACGCCGCCAACCCCAGTCCTCTCCCTGGGATCTGACCGAGGCCAGAGCCTCAGCTCCCAGCCCCGCCCACCCCGGAGGGGGGAGCAGACAAGCCTCTCGGGCTGGTGAGTGCCGGTCGGCGCCGATCCTCCGTGCGGGGATCTCTCCGCTTTGCCCTCCGCGCCCCTGTGGCTGTGCTCTCCTCCGCAACTCCGAAACTCCCCTCTCCACCACCCATAGTGTCCGCCCGTGAAGGGGCTTCTCAGTGTGTGGAAACCTTTCCTCCTTCACAGCTCCCTCCCACTGGTGCCGGTCCCGTCCGTATTCTTTTGTCTCTGTTTTTTCTTTTTTCTTTTGCCCTACCCAGGTACGTCGGGATTTTTATGCCTTTGGGAAGTCTGAGGTCTTCTGCCAGCATTCAGTAGGTGTTCTGTAGGAGTTGTTCCACGTGTAGATGTATTTTTGATGTATCTGTGAGGAGGACCGTGATCTACACGTCTTACTCCTCTGCCATCTTGAAGGTCCCCCTCGAAGGGAGGGTTTTGAAGAGAGAAACAAACCTTTATTTATTTACTGCGATAGCCATTGTGCAGGAAAGTTTAACTCAGCAGACGTGATTTGCCCAAAGCTTGCACATTCCAAAGAATTTCCTGTCCTTGACCAGCTCCTGTGAATATCCTTGAAATATTCTCTCCAATAAGAGCATCTTTGTATATCTGAACTATGGGTCATGCCAGGTTGTTTATGCTAACAATGTGATGTAGGGCAAATTATCATTTTTTTCATGCCTGGGACTTTGGAGCATGCTGTATCAATTTGACATTGAGGTGGGGGCTGCTCCATCCTATGGGACTGACCCCTGATAAAAACCCTGGACACCAAGGTTTGTGTGAACTTCCTTGGTTGGCAATACTCACACATGTTGTCATATGACATTGCTGGGAGCATTAAGCTCTCTCCTTATGGAGAACACAAATGGAAGGACTCTACCCTATGTGTCTATTTCTTTGGCTGATTTTAATATGTATCCTTTCACTGTCATAAACCATAACTGTGAGTATAACAGATTTTCTGAGTTTTTCTACAGAATCCTGAAAACTGAGGGCAGTCTTGGGGACCTCCCACACAGGCATGGTGCTGGGTGCTTTATTTGTGATGTCTCATTTAATTTGATATTCAATACCACTAAGAGATGAAACTGATATACTCAGATACTGTCTTTGAAGATGAAACAGCAGGGCAAGTTCACACCCCTAGTAAGTGTTCAGTCAGAATTTGAACCCAGGACTCCCTGGTTTCAGAGACGTGAGTGTTTTTTGGGTTGGTAATTTCCAAATGGACTAAATCCATCTATGGGATAAGTGCAGTGTCCAGGCACTATGTACACAAGTGCCTCTGGCCTGATTGTGCTTTCTTTCTATTAGAAGGAGGTACTAGCTATGAGAAGGTGGGCAGAGAGAAGTGGATAGAATATCAGAAACAAGACAGCTTTCTTCCCCTCTATCACCACCTACTGAATTATCAATAAAGTTATTCAGGGAACTAAAGAAGGGGCACCTAGGAAGCAGGACAGTGTAGCTAGAATCAAGAAATCAAAACACACTATGTCTCAAGAAATTTCTTGCTATTTTTTATTGAAATATTTATTTGGAGGAATAAAGCATATACATGTGCACTGATATTGAAAGGTCTCCAAGATATAGTGTTAGGAGAAAAAAAGCAAGTTGAAGAAAGATGTATGGTACATGCTATTTGTGTAAAACAAAGCAAATATACATACATACCTATGCACATATTCTTAGTATCTTTTATATTTAATAGATATGACATATACATTATCTATGTTACCTATGTATTTATATATCCATTTCCCTCTCTGCATTTATGTATCTATCACATATATGCTTGTGTGTATGTATATATATTTTGCAATATAGTAATTTATATATATGTGTATATATGTGTGTGTGTGTGTGTATATATATATATATATATGTTGCTGACCATTGAACAACACAGGTTTGAGTTTATACACAGATTCTTTTCACTAAATACTAAATACATACTGTAGTACTACATGATCTGAACTTGGTTGAATCCACGGATGCAGAATTTTGGGTAGGGGGGCCGACCGCAGTTATACGTGTATTTTCAACTGCACAGGGGAGTTGGAGCCCTTAACCACTACATTGTTCAAGGGTCAGCTGTATATTGTTTCTTGAAGGAGACAAAAGAACAGGGAGGAGTAAATTGCCTCTGGGAAGGGGAGCTGAGAAGTCAGAGATTGTATTAGTTTCCCACTGTTGCTTTAACAAATCATCACTCACTTAGTGGTTTAAAACAACACCCTTTATCTTACAGTTCTGGATGTCAGAAGTCCTAAAATGGGTGGTCAGGGCCACATTCCTTCTGGAAGCTCTAGGGCAGAACCTATCTCCTTGACCTTTCCATCCTCTAGAGACTGCCATATTCCTTTGCTCATGGTCCTGCATCTCTCTACCTCTGTTTCTGTAGTCACATCTCTTTTCCTGACTGGACTGTCACCTTCTTTCTTCCCTCTTAAAAGGACTGTTGTGATCACCCTGGATCCACCTGGATAAGCCAGGACAATCTTCCCAACTCAAAATCCTGAGCTTAATCACATCAGGAGAGTTCCTTTTGCCAGGTAAGGTGACACATCCACAGGTCGCAGAGAGTAGGAAATGAACATCTCTTGGGACCATTATTCTGCCAACCAGAAGGGTAGATGGGAAACTTCATTGTCACTGGATATAGCTGGACTTTTAAAGTGCTTTGCCATGCGTGGTATTATATTTTGTATTCAAAATTTAAACTTATCTTAATAGCTGATAAGACAATTCCTGTGTATGATTCTTTTAAATCAAAGCTTATTTTTATCCAGGTTAAATTAAGTCTCCTTTCCACCCCTGATGTGTTCCAGCTCCTCCTTGGAAGCAGCCATTTTACTTATTTCTTATGCACCATTTTGCTTTTTTTGAAGATGATAAATGAGGGGCGTATGGAGGATGCGGCCCTGGTAGCAATGGTGGGGAGAGGGCAGCTGTAAAGTCTTCCCATTGGACTGAGACCTCCTTCTGCTTCTCTTTGGGGACCTAAACCCCCTTGTACACATCCAGCCAATAGATATGTTTCCTGCCTGCCTGCCAAGCATCATGTTAGATCCTGTTGTACAAACCAGATTGTGCCCTCATGTGCCCTCAGACCTGGGGGTGAAGCTGGCAGGAACAACGCAATAATGGCTAATTGAAGGACACGTGGCTTGAGCAGGCACAGTCCTTCTGTGTCTCAGCCTCCTGCCCCTCCCTGAGCAGCCGGGTGCTGGAGGAGGGATGGGAAGGGGAGATCAGCTTGGCTGACAGCCTCCGGAACATACCGTGCATCTCGCAGGAGGGCATATGCTTTTCTGCTGTGTATTTATGCTCAGGCTAGTGTTCCAAGAAAATCCTATGATCAGCCAAAGTGTGATTTCCCTGGGAACTAGAGGGGCGTGAGGCCGTCAGCCCATCTGACATAGGGACCTCCCTGGACTGTTTTCTAAGCAGCCCACAGACATGAGGCAGGAAAACACAGATGATGCATAGCTCTCTGACTTTCTCTCCCTTCCTCTGGGGAACCTGGGGCTAGGCTGATTCATCTTAGTATCTCCCATCAGGGCTGCTGGCTGAGGGCCTCTGGGGGAAGAAGCGTTCCCCTAAGGCAGTGAATGCTGGCTGTCAAGGGCACTTACCCTTGGGCTGGTGCCTTGCACTGGGGTTTTCAGAGGCTGACTTTTTCTTTTATCTGGCTGTAAAATTTGAATCTTTAAAAGCCCCAACTGCAAGATGGCGGCGGCGGGGGAAGCAGCGTGAGGAGTCAGACGAGCACCGAGGCTCATTGAAATGGGCCACCATGGCCCTCTGCAACCCGCAGATGAATAAAGTGAGACTCAAGAGATTGTGGGACTTCCCTGGTGGCGCATTGGTTAAGAATCCAACTGTCAATACAGGGGACACGGGTTCGATCCCTGGTCCGGGAAAATCCCACATGCCACGGAGCAACTAAGCCCGTGTGCCACAACTACTGAGCCTGTGCTCTAGAGCTCACGAGCCACAACTACTGAGCCCACGTGCCACAACTGAAGCCCCACAACTGAAGCCCGTGCACCTAGAGCCCGTGCTCCACAACAAGAGAAGCCACCACAATGAGAAGCCCGTGCACTGCAAGGAATAGTAGCCCCCGCTCGCCACAACTAGAGAAAGCCTGCGCGCAGCAACAAAGACCCAATGCAGCCAAAAATAAATGAATCAATAAATAAATTTTTAAAAAAAGTTTTTAAAAAAAGCCCCAACTGGGCTTCCCTGGTGGCGCAGTGGTTGAGAGTCCGCCTGCCGATGTAGGGGACACGGGTTCACGCCCCGGTCCGGGAAGCTCCCACATGCCGCAGAGCGGCTGGGCCCGTGAGCCATGGCCACTGAGTCTGCGCGTCCAGAGCCTGTGCTCCGCAACGGGAGAGGCCACAGCAGTGAGAGGCCCGCGTACAGCAAAAAAAAAAAAAAAAAAAAAAAAAAAAAGAAAAAAGCCCCAACTATTTTAGACATAAGCCATAAGCCACAAAGGTCAGGAAATTTCAAACCAAAAATGAAAAAGTACAGGAAAGAGAAGGAAATGCAGAGACAGACTGAGGTGCTAGCACCCAAGAGACACATGCCCCCAAGGAACAGCAAAAGAGCTGCCCCTTGGGAGATAAAAAAAGCTGGAGGTATAGAGACAGATACACACCTGGGAGGATTGGGTCTCATCCAAAAAAGGTGTAGGCAAGAGTCAGAGACCCAGATACACAGAGGCTTGGCGATACTGATATCCTCAGGTGCTTTGAGAGACAGACAAACTGAGAGATGCAATTCTTCTCTAGGACAGTCCCGGATATGGTTGGGATCCACTGCCACCATTTTTATTTCCAGTCTGCAGGTTCCCCTCTTCCTCATAGCAGAAAAGACCTTTCCAGAATGGGGAGACCCCAATCAACCCGCCGCACTAATGAACCAAGCTTCTCCCTTGCAGACCCCAGCAGGAAGGCAGTTTAACTTTGACACAAAGACCTCAGTGTGTAGGCAGATAATCTGCACATGGGAAACAGAAGGCTGTGAATCAATTTCATGGGAAATTTGTCCTTCCCCCAGTCACTTAGCAAAGGGCAGTGACTCTGGAGCTGTAATCACAGAAGCATAAACTAGCAAAGCAAATCCTCATTTGGTCAAATCCTTTTGTTTTATAGCTGAGCCAAGTCCAGGAAGGCCAGGTTGTACCCCCTATGTCACATACCCAGGGTGAGAACTAGACATGCTTGGCCATGTTTTAGCATCTTATAATGATGAGCTTTTTCCTCCTTATTGAAATAGTGTCTTACTCTGCTGTGGGGGTGGGCGTGGGGTGGAAAGCTGGATCCCAGCTTCCTCAAGCATTATGAAGTGAACTGGGAACTATAAATGGCACTTTTAAAGGTGATCATAATTACTTCCCTTGCTCTGATGGAGCACAAAGGGGGTTCCCCATCTCACACTCCCGCAAGATCTTGGCACAAAAGGGATAAATATAGTACAACTTTGATTCCTGGCTGGCAGTTAAAAGCCCTCCTTTGGGGGTAGGATTTATTAAATATTGTAATCAGTTCACTGTCGACTTGAAACATTTGCTTTAATGGGCTTGTTAAATTTAGATTATGTTAAAAAGAAAAAGAGAGAGAGAGAGAGAGAGAGAGAGAGAGAGAAAGACATTTCCCTGTCTCTGAACTCTTGGGCTGCCACATCATGATTGGGTATGTGTTAAAGAAAGAGCTCCCAGCCGCGATAATTACCTCCATTATGGGAGGAAGAGGATGACGTTTCCAGGTGATTCAAGAGGACATTTTGTTTTGTAAACACACTCTTTTGATCAAAGTCTGTCTTTACTTTGGAAAGAGCAACATAAACTCTTCTTTCCTTCTTTCTTTCCTTTATATCTTGAATAATATTTTAAATTGATTTTAATTAGATGAGTAACATATTAATAGCTAACATTTATTGATGGCTTACTATGTGCTAGGCACCTTTCTAAGTATTTTCAATAACACTTTAAATCTCCTTAATGCCCTATGAGGCAGATATCATGATCCCATGTTACAGATGAGGAAAATGGGGCACAGAGAGGTTAACCAATGTGCCTAAGGTCACACAGCTTGTAAGTGGCAAAGACAGGACTCAAATAGTCAGATTTAAATAAGATGACGCCCCTAGTTAACTGCTATTCTACATTGCACATATATTCATTCTCCCAGTAAGTTATTTTTTTCTCATATAAAGGTAACATCACCTTTGATCACCAACCTAATCACTGTCTCTTCTTCCCATACCCAAAGGTAGTGGTTTACCTTCAGCTTGGGAAGTATCTGTTACATGTATACAATTAGAATACAATAAATAACAATAATAATACAACAAATAAACACAATAGAATCTGTCTGCGTCTTAAATCAATGTTATTCTGTATCATTCGTGAGACAATTTTTTTTTTTGCGGTACGCTGGCCTCTCCCTGTTATGGCCTCTCCCGTTGCGGAGCACAGGCTCCAGACGTGCAGGCTCAGCGGCCATGGCTCACCGGCCCAGCCACTCCGCGGCATGTGGGATCTTCCCAGACCGGGGCATGAATCCGTGTCCCCTGCATCGGCAGGCGGACTCTCAACCACTGCGCCACCAGGGAAGCCCCCGAGACAATTTTTTTTCATTTAAAAATATCCCATTCATAGCTCTATACCACTTTATTCTATTTTATTTAACTATTCCCCTCCTAATGGATATTAAGTTGTTCCTACCTTTTCACTAAAGTAAGTAATGCTGCAGTACATATGCATGTGTGTCTCCAGGGCAGGTAGCAATAATGGAATCACTTAGAGCATTGCTGGTTTTAACAGATATTGCCAAACTACTTTCTTAACAGCAGTACTTGAAAGTCACTGTTTCTTCATAGCCTCACCACCATTTTTCATAATTAAGTGTTAACAAAAGTGCTTGCCAATCTATGGGTAAAAGTATGAGTGCTTCTCCCCAACCTGCTATAACAGTTAACCAACTTAACTTAGTTGCCTTTGTGCCTACAGTTTCACTTCCACCCAGCCAAACCTACTAATGGCCAAGTTTAGGGTTTTTTTTTTTTTTTTTGCTGTTTTTTTGTTTGCTTGTTTGTTTGTTTTGGTTCTCAGGAAAATGTAGAGAAAATGGGATATTAATTCTTGTTCTCCTCTTCGAAGCCTGGGAATCAGGAGGCAAGCTGTAGCTGTTGAGGTTTCCAGGATGGGGGACCCCTTTACCCCATGATAAAAACTACATGCTTGTTTAGAAACAAACCCAAAACCTTCCCCTCTGGTTTATTCATTCATTTCAATATCCAGTCCTTAATTCAACAAATAGTTAAGGAGAGATTTCTATATGCAGGCACAGTACAGGGTGCTGGGGGCACAAGGATGAGCCAGATGAATGCTGTTCCCATCCTCACTGAGCTTCATAATTCTGTGACTGCCCAGTTCACAGAGTCAAATGTCCACGTTGGTCTTCCCTACTTTATATTAACTATTGTCCACCTGCCTCCCAAGAACTTCACCTTGAATTCTGGACCATATGTTGGGGTCCTGCTGCTTTGCAAAGCACTCTGTTCCCACCTCTGAGGTTAGGAGACTGCATTCCCACTTCCACACCTGCTGTGAGAATTCTACAGAATATGCAAGACTATTTGGGAAATACTAAAGTTTGAATTAATTATTACTGTGCCAGGTCTGTTTAAATAAATCAGGATAAATGGGTCCTAAACCCTGAAATGAAATATCCATTCTTTCTATTGAGGCAATTCTTTGTTTAACCTTCTTATTGAGGAAATCCTGTCATTTATGACAACATGGATGAATCTGGAGGACATTATGTTAAATGAAATAAGCCAGACACAGAAGGACAAATACTATATGGTACCACTTAATACAATGAATCTAAAATAGTCAAACTCACAGAAGCAGAGAGTAAAGTGGTGGTTGCCAAGAGCTGGGTGGAGGGGGAAATGGGGAGGTACTAGCCAAAGGAGACAAGTTTTCATGGATCTCTTGCTTTTCTGTATGTCATGAGAGCAAAGGGACTGACTTTATTCTGGACCATATTTTCAAGGATGTTTGTAATCAGCCTTGGATGATAGAGTGTCTCCCTCTAGAGTGTGGAATAGGTTTGCTTTCAGCAGGCATGCTTACTGCTTGTTATAAAAGATTCAGATTTCCTAAGCTCAGATTCCTTTCCTGTAATGCATCCTATGCTTGTGCAGATGTCATCTTATTTTCGCTGCATTCCACCCTGTGGAAATTGGGGCTCAAGGAACCATTATGCATGCTGATACTCTGGCTATCAGTATTGCTGCAAGTAATAAACTTTCCTTCATCTCTGGCCCAGGAGTCTTTGTCTTTACCAACATCTATGAAACAAAAACAGGCTAATTTGTTAGCCTACAAATGGGGAAATATCTCAGACATGTCACATTTATTTACACATTTCTTTATCCATTCACTAAAATATTTATTGAGTATCTACTATGTGTCAGACACTAGGGATACAGAGATGAACCAGATTATCAGGTCCCTGTTCTCACGGAACTTCACTCTAGGGAAGAAGGCATGTTAAATAGAAGCCTTCGCAAATTATGAAATGTGCTAGGACTGGAATACACAAGGTGCAATATTGGACACTAACAGGAATACTAGGATAGGGTGGTGAGATAAGGCTTGTCTGTAGGGCTGACCACACAGGTGAGAAGTGAGAGATGAGATGGTGCCAGTCATTCAAATACTCAAGGAAACCCAAGTAGAAAGGCATTGAGGTGGGACAGAGATGGATGCCCTCCATGAACTGACAGGTGACCAGAGCGTTGGGAGTAAGGCAAGTGAGAAAATGGCGTGATGTGATGCCAGAGAAGTAGCAGGAGAAGCAGAAAATACAAGTCCTTGAGGTCACAGTATGGAGGTTATATTTTATTCCAAGTGAAGATGAAAATCATAGAAGAGTCCGAATAGCATGGAATAGCGAGGGGTTGGATCTGATTTACATCTTGTAACCATCCCTGAGTCAGCCAGGTAAGGAAAGGAGCAAAGAGTGCTTCTCCCAGGACATAGTGTCTGGACCGTCCACTGCCTTCTCTGGTCCTGGTCTTAATTTCCCTTCATCCCATCCTCCTGCCCTGTGAGCATGTTTCTGACCGATCACCACTCACTCTCCTATTTTTTATTCTTACTGCCCCTATGTTGCCAAGCAACGCACAATGCCTCTTGCCTCAGTGCACAGGGGACAATGGTTTTTCAGATGAGGGCTTGAGAGGGCAAAGAGTGAATCCAAAATCAGAGATGTGGGCAGCCCTTCAGAATGTGCCATTGTTCAGTTGGGAACAGAAAAGGATTTGCAACAGACAAAAAGAGAAAATTTACCTTTTGTCAGGGAGGGATCACAAAACCATCCATGAAAGTACTAGCCCAAAGCATTAACATCAACAACACAGGCATATTTTATGGAATAAGACAGTGGGACATACTGAAAACAGAGTGTGACACACTGAATGTCTATCAAGAAAAGAATGGTCTGCTAAATGGTGGCATATGCATATTATTATGGGACATTATGCAACTAAATGAGAAGAACTTGCAAAGAAATGTGTTTAGTATGATCTATTTAAAGCAAACATTGACGATTTTCAAAGTAAGTATGTTTTTATGTGTTTGAATGTATATACTAATGGACTGGTGTGGAAGATTACCATTTCTTAAACTTTTTTTAAAAATTTATAATTTTAAAGTTTTTATACAATTTTAGAGGTTACTTTCCATTTACAGCTATTACAAATATTGGCTATATTCCCAGGGTTGTACAGTACATCCTTGAGCCTATCCTACACCCAATAGCTTGTATCTTCCACTCCCTCATCCCTTATTGGCATCACCCCCCAACCACTGGTAACCACTATTTTGTTCTCTATATCTGTGAGTCTGCTTCTTTTACGCTACATTCACTAGTTTGTTGTATTTTTTAGATTCCACATAAAGCGATATCATACTGTATGTAGGAAGATTACCTTCTTAAATATTGTTGGGAAGATGGTTCTCAACACTGGCTGAATGTTAGAAATAACTGGGGAAATTTTCCCCCATAGCAACTATGAATTTTAATACTGGGAAATTACATATTTTAAGTAAACTTTTAATTTTGGAATAATTTTAGATTGTACAGAAAGTTTTCAGCAAAGATAGTACAGACTATCCTGCATATCCTTCACACAGTTTCCCCTATTGTTAACATCTTGGATAACGATGGTACATTTGTCGAAACTAAAGAATCAACATTAGAATATTACTCTTAACTAACGCCAGACTTAATTTTTTTCCCACTAATGTCCTTTGGCTGTTCCAGGACCCAATTCAGGATATCACGTTGCTTTAGTCATCATCCCTTAGTCTCCTCTGGTCCAAGCTAGTTTCTCAGACTCCTTATTTTTCCTGACCTTGACAGTTTTGAAGAGTCCTGGTCAGGTATTTTATTGGATGTCCCTCAATTGGGGTTGGTTTGATGTTTTTCTGTGATTAGAAGGAGGCTATGGACTTTGGGGAATAATGCCAGAGGTGATGTGCCCTCCTCACCATACGCCACTGGTGATGTTACCCTTGATCAATGGGTCAAGATGCTGCCTGCCAGGGCTCTCCACTCTTAAGTTGCTACTTTTCCCCTTCTATATGCTATTTCTTGGAAGTGAGTCACTAAGTCCACCCCACATTTGATGGGGAGAGGCTTAAGTTCCACCTTCTGGATCAGGGGGAAAAAAATATATATATATAAATATATATATGTATATATATATATATATATATATTCAGAATTACTCTGTGAGGATGATTTGTCTCTTTTATTTTTTCTTTTTTAGCTGATAACTTACTATTTTTTTAACATCTTTACTGGAGTATAATTGCTTAACAATGGTGTGCTAGTTTCTGCTGTATAACAAAGTGAATCAGCTATACATATACGTACATCCCCATATCTCCTGCCTCTTGCATATCCCTCCCATCCTCCCTATCCCACCCCTCTAGGTGGTCACAAAGCACTGAGCTGATTTCCTTGTATGATGCAGCTGATTCCCACTAGCTAGCTATTTTACATTTGGTAGTGTATATATGTCCATGCCACTCTCTCACTTGGATCCAGCTTACCCTCCACCCTCCACGTATCCTCAGGTCCATTTTCTACATCTGAGCCTTTATTGCTCTCCTGCCCTTAGGTTCTTCAGAACAATTTTTTTTTTTTTTAGATTCCATATATATGTGTTAGCATAGGATATTTGTTTTACTCTTCCTGACTTACTTCACTCTGTATGACACATTCTAGGTCCATCCACCTCACCACAAATAACTCTATTTCATTTCTTTTTATGGCTGAGTAATATTCAATTGTATATATTTGCCACATCTTCTTTATCCATTCATCTGTCAATGGACAATTAGGTTGCTTCCATGTCCTGGGTATTGTAAATAGTGCTACAATGAACATTGTGGTACATGACTCTTTTTGAATTATGGTTTTCTTAGGGTATGTGCCCAGTAGTGGGACTGCTGGGTCATATGGTAGTTCTATTTTTAGTTTTTTAAGGAACATCCACACTGTTTTCCATAGTGGCTATGTCAGTTTACATACCCACCAACAGTACAAGAGGGTTCCCTTTTCTCCACACCCTCTCCAGCATTTATTGTTTGTAGATTTTTTGATGATGGCCATTCTGACTGGTGTGAGGTGATACCTCACTGTAGTTTTGATTTGCATTTCTCTAATGACCGGTGACGTTGAGCATCCTTACATGTGTTTATTGGCAATTTGTATATCTTCTTTGGAGAAATGTCTATTTAGGTCTTCTGCCGATTTTTGGATTGGGTTGTTTGTTTTTTTGATATTGAGCTGCACGAGTTGCTTGTTTATTTTGGAGACTAATCCTTTGTCAGTTGCTTCATTAGCAAATATTTTCTCCCATTCTGAGGGTTGTCTTTTCACCTTGTTTATGTTTTCCTTTGCTGTGCAAAAGCTTTTAAGTTTCATTAGGTCCCTTTTGTTAATTTTTGTTTTTATTTCCATTTGTCTAGGAGGTGGGTCAAAAAGGATCGTGCTGTGATTTATGTCATGGAATGTTCTGCCTATGTTTTCCTCTAAGAGTTTGATAGTGTCTGGCCTTACATTTAAGTCTTTAATCCATTTTGAGTTTAATTTTCTGTATGGTGTCAGGGAGTGTTCTAATTTCATTCTTTGACATGTAGCTGTCCAGTTTTCTCAGCACCACTTATTGAAGAGGCTCTCTTTTCTCCATTGTATATTCTTGCCTCCTTTATCAAAGATAAGGTGACCATATGTGTGTGGGTTTATCTCTAGGCTTTCTATCCTGTTCCATTGATCTATATTTCTGTTTTTGTGCAAATATCATACTGTCTTGATTACTGTAGCTCTGTAGTACAGTCTGAAGTCAGGGAGCCTGATTCCTCCAGCTCTGTTTTTCTTTGTCAAGATTGATTTTGTTTTCAGGGTCTTTTGTGTTTCCATACAAATTGTGAATTATTTTGTTCTAGTTCTGTGAAAAATGCCAGGGGTAGTTTGATAGGAATTGCATTGAATCTGTAGATTGCTTTGGGTAGTACAGTCATTTTCAGAATGTTGATTCTTCCAATCCAAGAACATGGTATATCTCTCCATCTGTTTGTATCATCTTTAATTTCTTTCATCAGTGTCTTATAGTTTTCTGCATACAGGTCTTTTGTCTCCTTAAGTAGGTTTATTCCTAGGTATTTTATTCTGTTTGCTGCAATGGCAAATGGGAGTGTTTCCTTAATTTCTCTTTCAGATTTTTCATCATTAGTGTATAGGAATGCAAGAGATTTCTGTGCATTAATTTTGAATCCTGCTAGTTTACCAAATTCATTGATTAGCTCTAGTAGTTTTCTGGTAGCATCTTTAGGATTCTCTATGTATAGTATCATGTCATCTGCAAACAGTGACAGTTTTACTTCTTCTTTTCCAATTTGGATTCCTTTTATTTCTTTTTCTTTTCTGATTGCTGTGGCTAATAATTCCAAAACTGTGCTGAATAATAGTGGTGAGAGTGGGCAACCTTGTCTTGTTCCTGATCTTAGAGGAAATGGTTTCAGTTTTTCACCACTGAGAATGATGTTGGCTGTGGGTTTGTCATATATGGTCTTTATTATGTTGAGCTAAGTTCCCTCTTGCCTACTTTCTGGATGCTTTTTATCATAAATGGTTGTTGAATTTTGTCAAAAGCTTTTTCTGCATCTATTGAGATGATCATATGGTTTTTCTCCTTCAATTTTTTAATATGGTTTATCACATTGATTGATTTTGTGGCATCTTATGGTAGTTATCTTGTGGTAGTTATTTCCACTATTTTATCTTCCAGGTCACTTATCCATTCTTCTGCCTCAGTTACTCTGCTATTGATTCTTCTAGAGAATTTTTGGTTTCATTTATTGTGTTATTCATCATTGTTTGTTTGCTCTTTCATTCTTCTAGGTCCTTGTTATATGTTTTTTGTATTTCTCCATTCTATTCCCAAGATTTTCGATCATCTGTACTATCATTACTCTGAATTCTTTTTCAGGTAGACTGCCTATTTCCTCTTCATTTGTTTGGTCTGGTGGGTTTTTACCTTGCTCCTTCATCTGCTATGTGTTTCTCTGGCTTCTCATTTTGCTTAACTTACTGTGCTTGGGTTTTCCTTTTCGCAGGCTGCAGGTTCGTAGTTCCCATTGTTTTTGGTGTCTGCTTCCAGTGGGTAAGGTTGGTTCAGTGGGTTGTGTAGGCTTCCTGGTGGAGGGGACTGGTGCCTATGTTCTGGTGGATGAGGCTGGATCTTGTTTTTCTGGTGGGCAGGACCACGTCTGGTGGTGTGTTTTGGGGTGCCTGTGAACTTATTATGATTTTAGGCAGCCTCTCTGCTAATGGGCGGGTTTGTGTTCTTGTCTTGCTAGTTGTTTGGCATAGGGTGTCCAGCACTGTAGCTTGCTGGTCGTTGAGTGGAGCTGGGTGCTGGTGTTGAGATGGAGATCTCTGGGAGAGCTTTCACTGTTTGATATTACTTGGGGCTGGGAGGTCTCTGGTGGACCAGTGTCCTGAACTGAACTCTCCCACCTCAGAGGCTCAAGCCTGACACCCGTCCAGAGCACCAAGACCCTGTCAGCCACACAGCTCAGAAGAACAGGGAGAAAAAGAAAGAAAGAAAAAGAAAATAAAGTTATTAAAATAGAAAAAAATCATTAAAAATAAAAAAAGTATTAAAAAAAAAAAGAAAGAGAGAAAGAAAGAAGAGAGCAACCAAACCAAAAACCAATCCCACCAACGATAACAAGCAC